>JASGCC010000726.1:0-58361 GCA_030067915.1 Hydractinia echinata
AAAAAAAAAGAGAGATACTACAATTCATGACTTCAACGGTATCAGTCCCGTTGAGTTACAAACGGTTGCTCACAATTCGACAACCATGTATTTAGCGATAATTTACTGATATTTAGTAGCTTGCATCATTCTAACATGAAACGATGTGACTGTGGGACTTTTATTGAACTAATTGGGAACTTTGACCTTCATAAATGTGATAAATGATGACAATTGGACTCCAAGAAAGTATGGCATTCTTCCTGTATTTGACATGATTGCTGAAACTCAGCGATATACACCGGGCGCTGTGGTAGCGTCTTATTTAAAAAATTAGATAAATAAGTCATTTTTTACTGTGGGACCAATTCCTATGCCGTTAGCGCGCACTGCAGAAATAGAGACAAGTTCAAACTACATTCATTGACTTTCTAACGGTATCAGTCGTTTGGAGTTACAACGGTTGCGTGACATATTCGTACAAACATGTATTGAGCTATAATTTACTGATATAACTGTAGGTTGCATCGCTTTTAACAGTGAAACGATTGACTGTGGGACTTAATTGAACTGATTTTGGACTTTGACCTTATAAATGTGATAAATGAGACAATTGGACTCCAAGAAATAACATTCTTCTTAATTTGACATGATTGCTGGAACTCAGCAATTACACTGGGCGCTGTGGTAGCGCTTTATTTAAAATTTAGATAAATAAGTCATTTTTTACTGTGGGACCAATCCTAGCCGTTAGCGCGCGCTGAAGAAATAGAGACAGTTTCAAAAACTACATTTCATTGACTTTCTAACGGTATCAGTCCGTTGAGTTACAACGGTTGCGTCACATATTCGTACCAACATGTATTTAGCGATATTTTCTGATATTACTAGGTTGCATCGCTTTTAACAGTGAAACGATTGACTGTGGGACTTAATTAAACTGATTTTGGACTTTGACCTTATAAATGTGATAAATGAGACAATTGGACTCCAAGAAATAACATTCTTCTTAATTTGACATGATTGCTGGAACTCAGCGATTACACTGGGCGCTGTGGTAGCGCTTTATTTAAAAATTTAGATAAATAAGTCATTTTTTACTGTGGGACCAATCCTAGCCGTTAGCGCGCGCTGAAGAAATAGAGACAGTTTCAAAAACTACATTTCATTGACTTTCTAACGGTATCAGTCCGTTTGAGTTACAACGGTTGCGTCACATATTCGTACCAACATGTATTTAGCGATATTTTTCTGATATTACTAGGTTGCATCGCTTTTAACAGTGAAACGATTGACTGTGGGACTTAATTGAACTGATTTTGGACTTTGACCTTATAAATGTGATAAATGAGACAATTGGACTCCAAGAAATAACATTCTTCTTAATTTGACATGATTGCTGGAACTCAGCGATTACACTGGGCGCTGTGGTAGCGCTTTATTTAAAAATTTAGATAAATAAGTCATTTTTTACTGTGGGACCAATCCTAGCCGTTAGCGCGCGCTGAAGAAATAGAGACAGTTTCAAAAACTACATTTCATTGACTTTCTAACGGTATCAGTCCGTTTGAGTTACAACGGTTGCGTCACATATTCGTACCAACATGTATTTAGCGATATTTTTCTGATATTACTAGGTTGCATCGCTTTTAACAGTGAAACGATTGACTGTGGGACTTAATTGAACTGATTTTGGACTTTGACCTTATAAATGTGATAAATGAGACAATTGGACTCCAAGAAATAACATTCTTCTTAATTTGACATGATTGCTGGAACTCAGCGATTACACTGGGCGCTGTGGTAGCGCTTTATTTAAAAATTTAGATAAATAAGTCATTTTTACTGTGGGACCAATCCTAGCCGTTAGCGCGCGCTGAAGAAATAGAGACAGTTTCAAAAACTACATTTCATTGACTTTCTAACGGTATCAGTCCGTTTGAGTTACAACGGTTGCGTCACATATTCGTACCAACATGTATTTAGCGATATTTTTCTGATATTACTAGGTTGCATCGCTTTTAACAGTGAAACGATTGACTGTGGGACTTAATTGAACTGATTTTGGACTTTGACCTTATAAATGTGATAAATGAGACAATTGGACTCCAAGAAATAACATTCTTCTTAATTTGACATGATTGCTGGAACTCAGCGATTACACTGGGCGCTGTGGTAGCGCTTTATTTAAAAATTTAGATAAATAAGTCATTTTTTACTGTGGGACCAATCCTAGCCGTTAGCGCGCGCTGAAGAAATAGAGACAGTTTCAAAAACTACATTTCATTGACTTTCTAACGGTATCAGTCCGTTTGAGTTACAACGGTTGCGTCACATATTCGTACCAACATGTATTTAGCGATATTTTTCTGATATTACTAGGTTGCATCGCTTTTAACAGTGAAACGATTGACTGTGGGACTTAATTGAACTGATTTTGGACTTTGACCTTATAAATGTGATAAATGAGACAATTGGACTCCAAGAAATAACATTCTTCTTAATTTGACATGATTGCTGGAACTCAGCGATTACACTGGGCGCTGTGGTAGCGCTTTATTTAAAAATTTAGATAAATAAGTCATTTTTTACTGTGGGACCAATCCTAGCCGTTAGCGCGCGCTGAAGAAATAGAGACAGTTTCAAAAACTACATTTCATTGACTTTCTAACGGTATCAGTCCGTTTGAGTTACAACGGTTGCGTCACATATTCGTACCAACATGTATTTAGCGATATTTTTCTGATATTACTAGGTTGCATCGCTTTTAACAGTGAAACGATTGACTGTGGGACTTAATTGAACTGATTTTGGACTTTGACCTTATAAATGTGATAAATGAGACAATTGGACTCCAAGAAATAACATTCTTCTTAATTTGACATGATTGCTGGAACTCAGCGATTACACTGGGCGCTGTGGTAGCGCTTTATTTAAAAATTTAGATAAATAAGTCATTTTTTACTGTGGGACCAATCCTAGCCGTTAGCGCGCGCTGAAGAAATAGAGACAGTTTCAAAAACTACATTTCATTGACTTTCTAACGGTATCAGTCCGTTTGAGTTACAACGGTTGCGTCACATATTCGTACCAACATGTATTTAGCGATATTTTTCTGATATTACTAGGTTGCATCGCTTTTAACAGTGAAACGATTGACTGTGGGACTTAATTGAACTGATTTTGGACTTTGACCTTATAAATGTGATAAATGAGACAATTGGACTCCAAGAAATAACATTCTTCTTAATTTGACATGATTGCTGGAACTCAGCGATTACACTGGGCGCTGTGGTAGCGCTTTATTTAAAAATTTAGATAAATAAGTCATTTTTTACTGTGGGACCAATCCTAGCCGTTAGCGCGCGCTGAAGAAATAGAGACAGTTTCAAAAACTACATTTCATTGACTTTCTAACGGTATCAGTCCGTTTGAGTTACAACGGTTGCGTCACATATTCGTACCAACATGTATTTAGCGATATTTTTCTGATATTACTAGGTTGCATCGCTTTTAACAGTGAAACGATTGACTGTGGGACTTAATTGAACTGATTTTGGACTTTGACCTTATAAATGTGATAAATGAGACAATTGGACTCCAAGAAATAACATTCTTCTTAATTTGACATGATTGCTGGAACTCAGCGATTACACTGGGCGCTGTGGTAGCGCTTTATTTAAAAATTTAGATAAATAAGTCATTTTTTACTGTGGGACCAATCCTAGCCGTTAGCGCGCGCTGAAGAAATAGAGACAGTTTCAAAAACTACATTTCATTGACTTTCTAACGGTATCAGTCCGTTTGAGTTACAACGGTTGCGTCACATATTCGTACCAACATGTATTTAGCGATATTTTTCTGATATTACTAGGTTGCATCGCTTTTAACAGTGAAACGATTGACTGTGGGACTTAATTGAACTGATTTTGGACTTTGACCTTATAAATGTGATAAATGAGACAATTGGACTCCAAGAAATAACATTCTTCTTAATTTGACATGATTGCTGGAACTCAGCGATTACACTGGGCGCTGTGGTAGCGCTTTATTTAAAAATTTAGATAAATAAGTCATTTTTTACTGTGGGACCAATCCTAGCCGTTAGCGCGCGCTGAAGAAATAGAGACAGTTTCAAAAACTACATTTCATTGACTTTCTAACGGTATCAGTCCGTTTGAGTTACAACGGTTGCGTCACATATTCGTACCAACATGTATTTAGCGATATTTTTCTGATATTACTAGGTTGCATCGCTTTTAACAGTGAAACGATTGACTGTGGGACTTAATTGAACTGATTTTGGACTTTGACCTTATAAATGTGATAAATGAGACAATTGGACTCCAAGAAATAACATTCTTCTTAATTTGACATGATTGCTGGAACTCAGCGATTACACTGGGCGCTGTGGTAGCGCTTTATTTAAAAATTTAGATAAATAAGTCATTTTTTACTGTGGGACCAATCCTAGCCGTTAGCGCGCGCTGAAGAAATAGAGACAGTTTCAAAAACTACATTTCATTGACTTTCTAACGGTATCAGTCCGTTTGAGTTACAACGGTTGCGTCACATATTCGTACCAACATGTATTTAGCGATATTTTTCTGATATTACTAGGTTGCATCGCTTTTAACAGTGAAACGATTGACTGTGGGACTTAATTGAACTGATTTTGGACTTTGACCTTATAAATGTGATAAATGAGACAATTGGACTCCAAGAAATAACATTCTTCTTAATTTGACATGATTGCTGGAACTCAGCAATTACACTGGGCGCTGTGGTAGCGCTTTATTTAAAAATTTAGATAAATAAGTCATTTTTTACTGTGGGACCAATCCTAGCCGTTAGCGCGCGCTGAAGAAATAGAGACAGTTTCAAAAACTACATTTCATTGACTTTCTAACGGTATCAGTCCGTTTGAGTTACAACGGTTGCGTCACATATTCGTACCAACATGTATTTAGCGATATTTTTCTGATATTACTAGGTTGCATCGCTTTTAACAGTGAAACGATTGACTGTGGGACTTAATTGAACTGATTTTGGACTTTGACCTTATAAATGTGATAAATGAGACAATTGGACTCCAAGAAATAACATTCTTCTTAATTTGACATGATTGCTGGAACTCAGCGATTACACTGGGCGCTGTGGTAGCGCTTTATTTAAAAATTTAGATAAATAAGTCATTTTTTACTGTGGGACCAATCCTAGCCGTTAGCGCGCGCTGAAGAAATAGAGACAGTTTCAAAAACTACATTTCATTGACTTTCTAACGGTATCAGTCCGTTTGAGTTACAACGGTTGCGTCACATATTCGTACCAACATGTATTTAGCGATATTTTTCTGATATTACTAGGTTGCATCGCTTTTAACAGTGAAACGATTGACTGTGGGACTTAATTGAACTGATTTTGGACTTTGACCTTATAAATGTGATAAATGAGACAATTGGACTCCAAGAAATAACATTCTTCTTAATTTGACATGATTGCTGGAACTCAGCAATTACACTGGGCGCTGTGGTAGCGCTTTATTTAAAAATTTAGATAAATAAGTCATTTTTTACTGTGGGACCAATCCTAGCCGTTAGCGCGCGCTGAAGAAATAGAGACAGTTTCAAAAACTACATTTCATTGACTTTCTAACGGTATCAGTCCGTTTGAGTTACAACGGTTGCGTCACATATTCGTACCAACATGTATTTAGCGATATTTTTCTGATATTACTAGGTTGCATCGCTTTTAACAGTGAAACGATTGACTGTGGGACTTAATTGAACTGATTTTGGACTTTGACCTTATAAATGTGATAAATGAGACAATTGGACTCCAAGAAATAACATTCTTCTTAATTTGACATGATTGCTGGAACTCAGCGATTACACTGGGCGCTGTGGTAGCGCTTTATTTAAAAATTTAGATAAATAAGTCATTTTTTACTGTGGGACCAATCCTAGCCGTTAGCGCGCGCTGAAGAAATAGAGACAGTTTCAAAAACTACATTTCATTGACTTTCTAACGGTATCAGTCCGTTTGAGTTACAACGGTTGCGTCACATATTCGTACCAACATGTATTTAGCGATATTTTTCTGATATTACTAGGTTGCATCGCTTTTAACAGTGAAACGATTGACTGTGGGACTTAATTGAACTGATTTTGGACTTTGACCTTATAAATGTGATAAATGAGACAATTGGACTCCAAGAAATAACATTCTTCTTAATTTGACATGATTGCTGGAACTCAGCGATTACACTGGGCGCTGTGGTAGCGCTTTATTTAAAAATTTAGATAAATAAGTCATTTTTTACTGTGGGACCAATCCTAGCCGTTAGCGCGCGCTGAAGAAATAGAGACAGTTTCAAAAACTACATTTCATTGACTTTCTAACGGTATCAGTCCGTTTGAGTTACAACGGTTGCGTCACATATTCGTACCAACATGTATTTAGCGATATTTTTCTGATATTACTAGGTTGCATCGCTTTTAACAGTGAAACGATTGACTGTGGGACTTAATTGAACTGATTTTGGACTTTGACCTTATAAATGTGATAAATGAGACAATTGGACTCCAAGAAATAACATTCTTCTTAATTTGACATGATTGCTGGAACTCAGCGATTACACTGGGCGCTGTGGTAGCGCTTTATTTAAAAATTTAGATAAATAAGTCATTTTTTACTGTGGGACCAATCCTAGCCGTTAGCGCGCGCTGAAGAAATAGAGACAGTTTCAAAAACTACATTTCATTGACTTTCTAACGGTATCAGTCCGTTTGAGTTACAACGGTTGCGTCACATATTCGTACCAACATGTATTTAGCGATATTTTTCTGATATTACTAGGTTGCATCGCTTTTAACAGTGAAACGATTGACTGTGGGACTTAATTGAACTGATTTTGGACTTTGACCTTATAAATGTGATAAATGAGACAATTGGACTCCAAGAAATAACATTCTTCTTAATTTGACATGATTGCTGGAACTCAGCGATTACACTGGGCGCTGTGGTAGCGCTTTATTTAAAAATTTAGATAAATAAGTCATTTTTTACTGTGGGACCAATCCTAGCCGTTAGCGCGCGCTGAAGAAATAGAGACAGTTTCAAAAACTACATTTCATTGACTTTCTAACGGTATCAGTCCGTTTGAGTTACAACGGTTGCGTCACATATTCGTACCAACATGTATTTAGCGATATTTTTCTGATATTACTAGGTTGCATCGCTTTTAACAGTGAAACGATTGACTGTGGGACTTAATTGAACTGATTTTGGACTTTGACCTTATAAATGTGATAAATGAGACAATTGGACTCCAAGAAATAACATTCTTCTTAATTTGACATGATTGCTGGAACTCAGCGATTACACTGGGCGCTGTGGTAGCGCTTTATTTAAAAATTTAGATAAATAAGTCATTTTTTACTGTGGGACCAATCCTAGCCGTTAGCGCGCGCTGAAGAAATAGAGACAGTTTCAAAAACTACATTTCATTGACTTTCTAACGGTATCAGTCCGTTTGAGTTACAACGGTTGCGTCACATATTCGTACCAACATGTATTTAGCGATATTTTTCTGATATTACTAGGTTGCATCGCTTTTAACAGTGAAACGATTGACTGTGGGACTTAATTGAACTGATTTTGGACTTTGACCTTATAAATGTGATAAATGAGACAATTGGACTCCAAGAAATAACATTCTTCTTAATTTGACATGATTGCTGGAACTCAGCGATTACACTGGGCGCTGTGGTAGCGCTTTATTTAAAAATTTAGATAAATAAGTCATTTTTTACTGTGGGACCAATCCTAGCCGTTAGCGCGCGCTGAAGAAATAGAGACAGTTTCAAAAACTACATTTCATTGACTTTCTAACGGTATCAGTCCGTTTGAGTTACAACGGTTGCGTCACATATTCGTACCAACATGTATTTAGCGATATTTTTCTGATATTACTAGGTTGCATCGCTTTTAACAGTGAAACGATTGACTGTGGGACTTAATTGAACTGATTTTGGACTTTGACCTTATAAATGTGATAAATGAGACAATTGGACTCCAAGAAATAACATTCTTCTTAATTTGACATGATTGCTGGAACTCAGCGATTACACTGGGCGCTGTGGTAGCGCTTTATTTAAAAATTTAGATAAATAAGTCATTTTTTACTGTGGGACCAATCCTAGCCGTTAGCGCGCGCTGAAGAAATAGAGACAGTTTCAAAAACTACATTTCATTGACTTTCTAACGGTATCAGTCCGTTTGAGTTACAACGGTTGCGTCACATATTCGTACCAACATGTATTTAGCGATATTTTTCTGATATTACTAGGTTGCATCGCTTTTAACAGTGAAACGATTGACTGTGGGACTTAATTGAACTGATTTTGGACTTTGACCTTATAAATGTGATAAATGAGACAATTGGACTCCAAGAAATAACATTCTTCTTAATTTGACATGATTGCTGGAACTCAGCGATTACACTGGGCGCTGTGGTAGCGCTTTATTTAAAAATTTAGATAAATAAGTCATTTTTTACTGTGGGACCAATCCTAGCCGTTAGCGCGCGCTGAAGAAATAGAGACAGTTTCAAAAACTACATTTCATTGACTTTCTAACGGTATCAGTCCGTTTGAGTTACAACGGTTGCGTCACATATTCGTACCAACATGTATTTAGCGATATTTTTCTGATATTACTAGGTTGCATCGCTTTTAACAGTGAAACGATTGACTGTGGGACTTAATTGAACTGATTTTGGACTTTGACCTTATAAATGTGATAAATGAGACAATTGGACTCCAAGAAATAACATTCTTCTTAATTTGACATGATTGCTGGAACTCAGCGATTACACTGGGCGCTGTGGTAGCGCTTTATTTAAAAATTTAGATAAATAAGTCATTTTTTACTGTGGGACCAATCCTAGCCGTTAGCGCGCGCTGAAGAAATAGAGACAGTTTCAAAAACTACATTTCATTGACTTTCTAACGGTATCAGTCCGTTTGAGTTACAACGGTTGCGTCACATATTCGTACCAACATGTATTTAGCGATATTTTTCTGATATTACTAGGTTGCATCGCTTTTAACAGTGAAACGATTGACTGTGGGACTTAATTGAACTGATTTTGGACTTTGACCTTATAAATGTGATAAATGAGACAATTGGACTCCAAGAAATAACATTCTTCTTAATTTGACATGATTGCTGGAACTCAGCGATTACACTGGGCGCTGTGGTAGCGCTTTATTTAAAAATTTAGATAAATAAGTCATTTTTTACTGTGGGACCAATCCTAGCCGTTAGCGCGCGCTGAAGAAATAGAGACAGTTTCAAAAACTACATTTCATTGACTTTCTAACGGTATCAGTCCGTTTGAGTTACAACGGTTGCGTCACATATTCGTACCAACATGTATTTAGCGATATTTTTCTGATATTACTAGGTTGCATCGCTTTTAACAGTGAAACGATTGACTGTGGGACTTAATTGAACTGATTTTGGACTTTGACCTTATAAATGTGATAAATGAGACAATTGGACTCCAAGAAATAACATTCTTCTTAATTTGACATGATTGCTGGAACTCAGCGATTACACTGGGCGCTGTGGTAGCGCTTTATTTAAAAATTTAGATAAATAAGTCATTTTTTACTGTGGGACCAATCCTAGCCGTTAGCGCGCGCTGAAGAAATAGAGACAGTTTCAAAAACTACATTTCATTGACTTTCTAACGGTATCAGTCCGTTTGAGTTACAACGGTTGCGTCACATATTCGTACCAACATGTATTTAGCGATATTTTTCTGATATTACTAGGTTGCATCGCTTTTAACAGTGAAACGATTGACTGTGGGACTTAATTGAACTGATTTTGGACTTTGACCTTATAAATGTGATAAATGAGACAATTGGACTCCAAGAAATAACATTCTTCTTAATTTGACATGATTGCTGGAACTCAGCAATTACACTGGGCGCTGTGGTAGCGCTTTATTTAAAAATTTAGATAAATAAGTCATTTTTTACTGTGGGACCAATCCTAGCCGTTAGCGCGCGCTGAAGAAATAGAGACAGTTTCAAAAACTACATTTCATTGACTTTCTAACGGTATCAGTCCGTTTGAGTTACAACGGTTGCGTCACATATTCGTACCAACATGTATTTAGCGATATTTTTCTGATATTACTAGGTTGCATCGCTTTTAACAGTGAAACGATTGACTGTGGGACTTAATTGAACTGATTTTGGACTTTGACCTTATAAATGTGATAAATGAGACAATTGGACTCCAAGAAATAACATTCTTCTTAATTTGACATGATTGCTGGAACTCAGCGATTACACTGGGCGCTGTGGTAGCGCTTTATTTAAAAATTTAGATAAATAAGTCATTTTTTACTGTGGGACCAATCCTAGCCGTTAGCGCGCGCTGAAGAAATAGAGACAGTTTCAAAAACTACATTTCATTGACTTTCTAACGGTATCAGTCCGTTTGAGTTACAACGGTTGCGTCACATATTCGTACCAACATGTATTTAGCGATATTTTTCTGATATTACTAGGTTGCATCGCTTTTAACAGTGAAACGATTGACTGTGGGACTTAATTGAACTGATTTTGGACTTTGACCTTATAAATGTGATAAATGAGACAATTGGACTCCAAGAAATAACATTCTTCTTAATTTGACATGATTGCTGGAACTCAGCGATTACACTGGGCGCTGTGGTAGCGCTTTATTTAAAAATTTAGATAAATAAGTCATTTTTTACTGTGGGACCAATCCTAGCCGTTAGCGCGCGCTGAAGAAATAGAGACAGTTTCAAAAACTACATTTCATTGACTTTCTAACGGTATCAGTCCGTTTGAGTTACAACGGTTGCGTCACATATTCGTACCAACATGTATTTAGCGATATTTTTCTGATATTACTAGGTTGCATCGCTTTTAACAGTGAAACGATTGACTGTGGGACTTAATTGAACTGATTTTGGACTTTGACCTTATAAATGTGATAAATGAGACAATTGGACTCCAAGAAATAACATTCTTCTTAATTTGACATGATTGCTGGAACTCAGCGATTACACTGGGCGCTGTGGTAGCGCTTTATTTAAAAATTTAGATAAATAAGTCATTTTTTACTGTGGGACCAATCCTAGCCGTTAGCGCGCGCTGAAGAAATAGAGACAGTTTCAAAAACTACATTTCATTGACTTTCTAACGGTATCAGTCCGTTTGAGTTACAACGGTTGCGTCACATATTCGTACCAACATGTATTTAGCGATATTTTTCTGATATTACTAGGTTGCATCGCTTTTAACAGTGAAACGATTGACTGTGGGACTTAATTGAACTGATTTTGGACTTTGACCTTATAAATGTGATAAATGAGACAATTGGACTCCAAGAAATAACATTCTTCTTAATTTGACATGATTGCTGGAACTCAGCGATTACACTGGGCGCTGTGGTAGCGCTTTATTTAAAAATTTAGATAAATAAGTCATTTTTTACTGTGGGACCAATCCTAGCCGTTAGCGCGCGCTGAAGAAATAGAGACAGTTTCAAAAACTACATTTCATTGACTTTCTAACGGTATCAGTCCGTTTGAGTTACAACGGTTGCGTCACATATTCGTACCAACATGTATTTAGCGATATTTTTCTGATATTACTAGGTTGCATCGCTTTTAACAGTGAAACGATTGACTGTGGGACTTAATTGAACTGATTTTGGACTTTGACCTTATAAATGTGATAAATGAGACAATTGGACTCCAAGAAATAACATTCTTCTTAATTTGACATGATTGCTGGAACTCAGCGATTACACTGGGCGCTGTGGTAGCGCTTTATTTAAAAATTTAGATAAATAAGTCATTTTTTACTGTGGGACCAATCCTAGCCGTTAGCGCGCGCTGAAGAAATAGAGACAGTTTCAAAAACTACATTTCATTGACTTTCTAACGGTATCAGTCCGTTTGAGTTACAACGGTTGCGTCACATATTCGTACCAACATGTATTTAGCGATATTTTTCTGATATTACTAGGTTGCATCGCTTTTAACAGTGAAACGATTGACTGTGGGACTTAATTGAACTGATTTTGGACTTTGACCTTATAAATGTGATAAATGAGACAATTGGACTCCAAGAAATAACATTCTTCTTAATTTGACATGATTGCTGGAACTCAGCAATTACACTGGGCGCTGTGGTAGCGCTTTATTTAAAAATTTAGATAAATAAGTCATTTTTTACTGTGGGACCAATCCTAGCCGTTAGCGCGCGCTGAAGAAATAGAGACAGTTTCAAAAACTACATTTCATTGACTTTCTAACGGTATCAGTCCGTTTGAGTTACAACGGTTGCGTCACATATTCGTACCAACATGTATTTAGCGATATTTTTCTGATATTACTAGGTTGCATCGCTTTTAACAGTGAAACGATTGACTGTGGGACTTAATTGAACTGATTTTGGACTTTGACCTTATAAATGTGATAAATGAGACAATTGGACTCCAAGAAATAACATTCTTCTTAATTTGACATGATTGCTGGAACTCAGCGATTACACTGGGCGCTGTGGTAGCGCTTTATTTAAAAATTTAGATAAATAAGTCATTTTTTACTGTGGGACCAATCCTAGCCGTTAGCGCGCGCTGAAGAAATAGAGACAGTTTCAAAAACTACATTTCATTGACTTTCTAACGGTATCAGTCCGTTTGAGTTACAACGGTTGCGTCACATATTCGTACCAACATGTATTTAGCGATATTTTTCTGATATTACTAGGTTGCATCGCTTTTAACAGTGAAACGATTGACTGTGGGACTTAATTGAACTGATTTTGGACTTTGACCTTATAAATGTGATAAATGAGACAATTGGACTCCAAGAAATAACATTCTTCTTAATTTGACATGATTGCTGGAACTCAGCGATTACACTGGGCGCTGTGGTAGCGCTTTATTTAAAAATTTAGATAAATAAGTCATTTTTTACTGTGGGACCAATCCTAGCCGTTAGCGCGCGCTGAAGAAATAGAGACAGTTTCAAAAACTACATTTCATTGACTTTCTAACGGTATCAGTCCGTTTGAGTTACAACGGTTGCGTCACATATTCGTACCAACATGTATTTAGCGATATTTTTCTGATATTACTAGGTTGCATCGCTTTTAACAGTGAAACGATTGACTGTGGGACTTAATTGAACTGATTTTGGACTTTGACCTTATAAATGTGATAAATGAGACAATTGGACTCCAAGAAATAACATTCTTCTTAATTTGACATGATTGCTGGAACTCAGCGATTACACTGGGCGCTGTGGTAGCGCTTTATTTAAAAATTTAGATAAATAAGTCATTTTTTACTGTGGGACCAATCCTAGCCGTTAGCGCGCGCTGAAGAAATAGAGACAGTTTCAAAAACTACATTTCATTGACTTTCTAACGGTATCAGTCCGTTTGAGTTACAACGGTTGCGTCACATATTCGTACCAACATGTATTTAGCGATATTTTTCTGATATTACTAGGTTGCATCGCTTTTAACAGTGAAACGATTGACTGTGGGACTTAATTGAACTGATTTTGGACTTTGACCTTATAAATGTGATAAATGAGACAATTGGACTCCAAGAAATAACATTCTTCTTAATTTGACATGATTGCTGGAACTCAGCGATTACACTGGGCGCTGTGGTAGCGCTTTATTTAAAAATTTAGATAAATAAGTCATTTTTTACTGTGGGACCAATCCTAGCCGTTAGCGCGCGCTGAAGAAATAGAGACAGTTTCAAAAACTACATTTCATTGACTTTCTAACGGTATCAGTCCGTTTGAGTTACAACGGTTGCGTCACATATTCGTACCAACATGTATTTAGCGATATTTTTCTGATATTACTAGGTTGCATCGCTTTTAACAGTGAAACGATTGACTGTGGGACTTAATTGAACTGATTTTGGACTTTGACCTTATAAATGTGATAAATGAGACAATTGGACTCCAAGAAATAACATTCTTCTTAATTTGACATGATTGCTGGAACTCAGCGATTACACTGGGCGCTGTGGTAGCGCTTTATTTAAAAATTTAGATAAATAAGTCATTTTTTACTGTGGGACCAATCCTAGCCGTTAGCGCGCGCTGAAGAAATAGAGACAGTTTCAAAAACTACATTTCATTGACTTTCTAACGGTATCAGTCCGTTTGAGTTACAACGGTTGCGTCACATATTCGTACCAACATGTATTTAGCGATATTTTTCTGATATTACTAGGTTGCATCGCTTTTAACAGTGAAACGATTGACTGTGGGACTTAATTGAACTGATTTTGGACTTTGACCTTATAAATGTGATAAATGAGACAATTGGACTCCAAGAAATAACATTCTTCTTAATTTGACATGATTGCTGGAACTCAGCGATTACACTGGGCGCTGTGGTAGCGCTTTATTTAAAAATTTAGATAAATAAGTCATTTTTTACTGTGGGACCAATCCTAGCCGTTAGCGCGCGCTGAAGAAATAGAGACAGTTTCAAAAACTACATTTCATTGACTTTCTAACGGTATCAGTCCGTTTGAGTTACAACGGTTGCGTCACATATTCGTACCAACATGTATTTAGCGATATTTTTCTGATATTACTAGGTTGCATCGCTTTTAACAGTGAAACGATTGACTGTGGGACTTAATTGAACTGATTTTGGACTTTGACCTTATAAATGTGATAAATGAGACAATTGGACTCCAAGAAATAACATTCTTCTTAATTTGACATGATTGCTGGAACTCAGCGATTACACTGGGCGCTGTGGTAGCGCTTTATTTAAAAATTTAGATAAATAAGTCATTTTTTACTGTGGGACCAATCCTAGCCGTTAGCGCGCGCTGAAGAAATAGAGACAGTTTCAAAAACTACATTTCATTGACTTTCTAACGGTATCAGTCCGTTTGAGTTACAACGGTTGCGTCACATATTCGTACCAACATGTATTTAGCGATATTTTTCTGATATTACTAGGTTGCATCGCTTTTAACAGTGAAACGATTGACTGTGGGACTTAATTGAACTGATTTTGGACTTTGACCTTATAAATGTGATAAATGAGACAATTGGACTCCAAGAAATAACATTCTTCTTAATTTGACATGATTGCTGGAACTCAGCGATTACACTGGGCGCTGTGGTAGCGCTTTATTTAAAAATTTAGATAAATAAGTCATTTTTTACTGTGGGACCAATCCTAGCCGTTAGCGCGCGCTGAAGAAATAGAGACAGTTTCAAAAACTACATTTCATTGACTTTCTAACGGTATCAGTCCGTTTGAGTTACAACGGTTGCGTCACATATTCGTACCAACATGTATTTAGCGATATTTTTCTGATATTACTAGGTTGCATCGCTTTTAACAGTGAAACGATTGACTGTGGGACTTAATTGAACTGATTTTGGACTTTGACCTTATAAATGTGATAAATGAGACAATTGGACTCCAAGAAATAACATTCTTCTTAATTTGACATGATTGCTGGAACTCAGCGATTACACTGGGCGCTGTGGTAGCGCTTTATTTAAAAATTTAGATAAATAAGTCATTTTTTACTGTGGGACCAATCCTAGCCGTTAGCGCGCGCTGAAGAAATAGAGACAGTTTCAAAAACTACATTTCATTGACTTTCTAACGGTATCAGTCCGTTTGAGTTACAACGGTTGCGTCACATATTCGTACCAACATGTATTTAGCGATATTTTTCTGATATTACTAGGTTGCATCGCTTTTAACAGTGAAACGATTGACTGTGGGACTTAATTGAACTGATTTTGGACTTTGACCTTATAAATGTGATAAATGAGACAATTGGACTCCAAGAAATAACATTCTTCTTAATTTGACATGATTGCTGGAACTCAGCGATTACACTGGGCGCTGTGGTAGCGCTTTATTTAAAAATTTAGATAAATAAGTCATTTTTTACTGTGGGACCAATCCTAGCCGTTAGCGCGCGCTGAAGAAATAGAGACAGTTTCAAAAACTACATTTCATTGACTTTCTAACGGTATCAGTCCGTTTGAGTTACAACGGTTGCGTCACATATTCGTACCAACATGTATTTAGCGATATTTTTCTGATATTACTAGGTTGCATCGCTTTTAACAGTGAAACGATTGACTGTGGGACTTAATTGAACTGATTTTGGACTTTGACCTTATAAATGTGATAAATGAGACAATTGGACTCCAAGAAATAACATTCTTCTTAATTTGACATGATTGCTGGAACTCAGCAATTACACTGGGCGCTGTGGTAGCGCTTTATTTAAAAATTTAGATAAATAAGTCATTTTTTACTGTGGGACCAATCCTAGCCGTTAGCGCGCGCTGAAGAAATAGAGACAGTTTCAAAAACTACATTTCATTGACTTTCTAACGGTATCAGTCCGTTTGAGTTACAACGGTTGCGTCACATATTCGTACCAACATGTATTTAGCGATATTTTTCTGATATTACTAGGTTGCATCGCTTTTAACAGTGAAACGATTGACTGTGGGACTTAATTGAACTGATTTTGGACTTTGACCTTATAAATGTGATAAATGAGACAATTGGACTCCAAGAAATAACATTCTTCTTAATTTGACATGATTGCTGGAACTCAGCGATTACACTGGGCGCTGTGGTAGCGCTTTATTTAAAAATTTAGATAAATAAGTCATTTTTTACTGTGGGACCAATCCTAGCCGTTAGCGCGCGCTGAAGAAATAGAGACAGTTTCAAAAACTACATTTCATTGACTTTCTAACGGTATCAGTCCGTTTGAGTTACAACGGTTGCGTCACATATTCGTACCAACATGTATTTAGCGATATTTTTCTGATATTACTAGGTTGCATCGCTTTTAACAGTGAAACGATTGACTGTGGGACTTAATTGAACTGATTTTGGACTTTGACCTTATAAATGTGATAAATGAGACAATTGGACTCCAAGAAATAACATTCTTCTTAATTTGACATGATTGCTGGAACTCAGCGATTACACTGGGCGCTGTGGTAGCGCTTTATTTAAAAATTTAGATAAATAAGTCATTTTTTACTGTGGGACCAATCCTAGCCGTTAGCGCGCGCTGAAGAAATAGAGACAGTTTCAAAAACTACATTTCATTGACTTTCTAACGGTATCAGTCCGTTTGAGTTACAACGGTTGCGTCACATATTCGTACCAACATGTATTTAGCGATATTTTTCTGATATTACTAGGTTGCATCGCTTTTAACAGTGAAACGATTGACTGTGGGACTTAATTGAACTGATTTTGGACTTTGACCTTATAAATGTGATAAATGAGACAATTGGACTCCAAGAAATAACATTCTTCTTAATTTGACATGATTGCTGGAACTCAGCGATTACACTGGGCGCTGTGGTAGCGCTTTATTTAAAAATTTAGATAAATAAGTCATTTTTTACTGTGGGACCAATCCTAGCCGTTAGCGCGCGCTGAAGAAATAGAGACAGTTTCAAAAACTACATTTCATTGACTTTCTAACGGTATCAGTCCGTTTGAGTTACAACGGTTGCGTCACATATTCGTACCAACATGTATTTAGCGATATTTTTCTGATATTACTAGGTTGCATCGCTTTTAACAGTGAAACGATTGACTGTGGGACTTAATTGAACTGATTTTGGACTTTGACCTTATAAATGTGATAAATGAGACAATTGGACTCCAAGAAATAACATTCTTCTTAATTTGACATGATTGCTGGAACTCAGCGATTACACTGGGCGCTGTGGTAGCGCTTTATTTAAAAATTTAGATAAATAAGTCATTTTTTACTGTGGGACCAATCCTAGCCGTTAGCGCGCGCTGAAGAAATAGAGACAGTTTCAAAAACTACATTTCATTGACTTTCTAACGGTATCAGTCCGTTTGAGTTACAACGGTTGCGTCACATATTCGTACCAACATGTATTTAGCGATATTTTTCTGATATTACTAGGTTGCATCGCTTTTAACAGTGAAACGATTGACTGTGGGACTTAATTGAACTGATTTTGGACTTTGACCTTATAAATGTGATAAATGAGACAATTGGACTCCAAGAAATAACATTCTTCTTAATTTGACATGATTGCTGGAACTCAGCGATTACACTGGGCGCTGTGGTAGCGCTTTATTTAAAAATTTAGATAAATAAGTCATTTTTTACTGTGGGACCAATCCTAGCCGTTAGCGCGCGCTGAAGAAATAGAGACAGTTTCAAAAACTACATTTCATTGACTTTCTAACGGTATCAGTCCGTTTGAGTTACAACGGTTGCGTCACATATTCGTACCAACATGTATTTAGCGATATTTTTCTGATATTACTAGGTTGCATCGCTTTTAACAGTGAAACGATTGACTGTGGGACTTAATTGAACTTATTTTGGACTTTGACGTTATAAATGTGATAAATGAGACAATTGGACTCCAAAAATAACATTCTTCTTAATTTGACATGATTGCTGGAACTCAGCGATTACACTGGGCGCTGTGGTAGCGCTTTATTTAAAAATTTAGATAAATAAGTCATTTTTTACTGTGGGACCAATCCTAGCCGTTAGCGCGCGCTGAAGAAATAGAGACAGTTTCAAAAACTACATTTCATTGACTTTCTAACGGTATCAGTCCGTTTGAGTTACAACGGTTGCGTCACATATTCGTACCAACATGTATTTAGAGATATTTTTCTGATGTTACCAGGTTGTACCGCTTTTAACAGTGAAACGATTGACTGTGGGACTTAATTGAACTGATTTTGGACTTTGACCTTATAAATGTGATAAATGAAAAAAGTTGGACTTCAAGAAAAAACATTCTTCTTAATTTGACATGATTGCTTGAACTCAGCAGTCACACTGGGCGCTGTGGCAGCGCTTTATTTAAAAATTTAGATAAGTAAGTCATTTTGTACTGTGGGACCAATCCTAGCCGTTAGCGCGCGCTGAAGAAATAGAGATAGTTACAAAAACTACACTTCATTGACTTTCTAACGGTATCAACCCGTTTGAGTTACAACGGTTGCGTCACATATTCGTACCAACATGTATTTAGCGATATTTTTCTGAGATAAATAAGACATTTTTACGGTGGGACCAATCCTAGCCATTAGCGCGCGCTGAAGAAATAGAGACAGTTTCAAAAACTACACTTCATTGACTTTCTGACGGTATCAACCCGTTTGAGTTACAACGGTTGCGTCACATAATCGTACCAACATGTATTTAGCGATATTTTTCTAATATTACTAGGTTGCATCGCTTTTAACTGTGAAACGATTGACTGTGGGACTTAATTGAACTGATTTTGGACTTTGACCTTATAAATGTGATAAATGAGACAATTGGACTCCAAGAAATAACATTCTTCTTAATTTGACATGATTGCTGGAACTCAGCGATTACACTGGGCGCTGTGGTAGCGCTTTATTTAAAAATTTAGATAAATAAGTCATTTTTTACTGTGGGACCAATCCTAGCCGTTAGCGCGCGCTGAAGAAATAGAGACAGTTTCAAAAACTACATTTCATTGACTTTCTAACGGTATCAGTCCGTTTGAGTTACAACGGTTGCGTCACATATTCGTACCAACATGTATTTAGCGATATTTTTCTGATATTACTAGGTTGCATCGCTTTTAACAGTGAAACGATTGACTGTGGGACTTAATTGAACTGATTTTGGACTTTGACCTTATAAATGTGATAAATGAGACAATTGGACTCCAAGAAATAACATTCTTCTTAATTTGACATGATTGCTGGAACTCAGCGATTACACTGGGCGCTGTGGTAGCGCTTTATTTAAAAATTTAGATAAATAAGTCATTTTTTACTGTGGGACCAATCCTAGCCGTTAGCGCGCGCTGAAGAAATAGAGACAGTTTCAAAAACTACATTTCATTGACTTTCTAACGGTATCAGTCCGTTTGAGTTACAACGGTTGCGTCACATATTCGTACCAACATGTATTTAGCGATATTTTTCTGATATTACTAGGTTGCATCGCTTTTAACAGTGAAACGATTGACTGTGGGACTTAATTGAACTGATTTTGGACTTTGACCTTATAAATGTGATAAATGAGACAATTGGACTCCAAGAAATAACATTCTTCTTAATTTGACATGATTGCTGGAACTCAGCGATTACACTGGGCGCTGTGGTAGCGCTTTATTTAAAAATTTAGATAAATAAGTCATTTTTTACTGTGGGACCAATCCTAGCCGTTAGCGCGCGCTGAAGAAATAGAGACAGTTTCAAAAACTACATTTCATTGACTTTCTAACGGTATCAGTCCGTTTGAGTTACAACGGTTGCGTCACATATTCGTACCAACATGTATTTAGCGATATTTTTCTGATATTACTAGGTTGCATCGCTTTTAACAGTGAAACGATTGACTGTGGGACTTAATTGAACTGATTTTGGACTTTGACCTTATAAATGTGATAAATGAGACAATTGGACTCCAAGAAATAACATTCTTCTTAATTTGACATGATTGCTGGAACTCAGCGATTACACTGGGCGCTGTGGTAGCGCTTTATTTAAAAATTTAGATAAATAAGTCATTTTTTACTGTGGGACCAATCCTAGCCGTTAGCGCGCGCTGAAGAAATAGAGACAGTTTCAAAAACTACATTTCATTGACTTTCTAACGGTATCAGTCCGTTTGAGTTACAACGGTTGCGTCACATATTCGTACCAACATGTATTTAGCGATATTTTTCTGATATTACTAGGTTGCATCGCTTTTAACAGTGAAACGATTGACTGTGGGACTTAATTGAACTGATTTTGGACTTTGACCTTATAAATGTGATAAATGAGACAATTGGACTCCAAGAAATAACATTCTTCTTAATTTGACATGATTGCTGGAACTCAGCGATTACACTGGGCGCTGTGGTAGCGCTTTATTTAAAAATTTAGATAAATAAGTCATTTTTTACTGTGGGACCAATCCTAGCCGTTAGCGCGCGCTGAAGAAATAGAGACAGTTTCAAAAACTACATTTCATTGACTTTCTAACGGTATCAGTCCGTTTGAGTTACAACGGTTGCGTCACATATTCGTACCAACATGTATTTAGCGATATTTTTCTGATATTACTAGGTTGCATCGCTTTTAACAGTGAAACGATTGACTGTGGGACTTAATTGAACTGATTTTGGACTTTGACCTTATAAATGTGATAAATGAGACAATTGGACTCCAAGAAATAACATTCTTCTTAATTTGACATGATTGCTGGAACTCAGCGATTACACTGGGCGCTGTGGTAGCGCTTTATTTAAAAATTTAGATAAATAAGTCATTTTTTACTGTGGGACCAATCCTAGCCGTTAGCGCGCGCTGAAGAAATAGAGACAGTTTCAAAAACTACATTTCATTGACTTTCTAACGGTATCAGTCCGTTTGAGTTACAACGGTTGCGTCACATATTCGTACCAACATGTATTTAGCGATATTTTTCTGATATTACTAGGTTGCATCGCTTTTAACAGTGAAACGATTGACTGTGGGACTTAATTGAACTGATTTTGGACTTTGACCTTATAAATGTGATAAATGAGACAATTGGACTCCAAGAAATAACATTCTTCTTAATTTGACATGATTGCTGGAACTCAGCGATTACACTGGGCGCTGTGGTAGCGCTTTATTTAAAAATTTAGATAAATAAGTCATTTTTTACTGTGGGACCAATCCTAGCCGTTAGCGCGCGCTGAAGAAATAGAGACAGTTTCAAAAACTACATTTCATTGACTTTCTAACGGTATCAGTCCGTTTGAGTTACAACGGTTGCGTCACATATTCGTACCAACATGTATTTAGCGATATTTTTCTGATATTACTAGGTTGCATCGCTTTTAACAGTGAAACGATTGACTGTGGGACTTAATTGAACTGATTTTGGACTTTGACCTTATAAATGTGATAAATGAGACAATTGGACTCCAAGAAATAACATTCTTCTTAATTTGACATGATTGCTGGAACTCAGCAATTACACTGGGCGCTGTGGTAGCGCTTTATTTAAAAATTTAGATAAATAAGTCATTTTTTACTGTGGGACCAATCCTAGCCGTTAGCGCGCGCTGAAGAAATAGAGACAGTTTCAAAAACTACATTTCATTGACTTTCTAACGGTATCAGTCCGTTTGAGTTACAACGGTTGCGTCACATATTCGTACCAACATGTATTTAGCGATATTTTTCTGATATTACTAGGTTGCATCGCTTTTAACAGTGAAACGATTGACTGTGGGACTTAATTGAACTGATTTTGGACTTTGACCTTATAAATGTGATAAATGAGACAATTGGACTCCAAGAAATAACATTCTTCTTAATTTGACATGATTGCTGGAACTCAGCAATTACACTGGGCGCTGTGGTAGCGCTTTATTTAAAAATTTAGATAAATAAGTCATTTTTTACTGTGGGACCAATCCTAGCCGTTAGCGCGCGCTGAAGAAATAGAGACAGTTTCAAAAACTACATTTCATTGACTTTCTAACGGTATCAGTCCGTTTGAGTTACAACGGTTGCGTCACATATTCGTACCAACATGTATTTAGCGATATTTTTCTGATATTACTAGGTTGCATCGCTTTTAACAGTGAAACGATTGACTGTGGGACTTAATTGAACTGATTTTGGACTTTGACCTTATAAATGTGATAAATGAGACAATTGGACTCCAAGAAATAACATTCTTCTTAATTTGACATGATTGCTGGAACTCAGCGATTACACTGGGCGCTGTGGTAGCGCTTTATTTAAAAATTTAGATAAATAAGTCATTTTTTACTGTGGGACCAATCCTAGCCGTTAGCGCGCGCTGAAGAAATAGAGACAGTTTCAAAAACTACATTTCATTGACTTTCTAACGGTATCAGTCCGTTTGAGTTACAACGGTTGCGTCACATATTCGTACCAACATGTATTTAGCGATATTTTTCTGATATTACTAGGTTGCATCGCTTTTAACAGTGAAACGATTGACTGTGGGACTTAATTGAACTGATTTTGGACTTTGACCTTATAAATGTGATAAATGAGACAATTGGACTCCAAGAAATAACATTCTTCTTAATTTGACATGATTGCTGGAACTCAGCAATTACACTGGGCGCTGTGGTAGCGCTTTATTTAAAAATTTAGATAAATAAGTCATTTTTTACTGTGGGACCAATCCTAGCCGTTAGCGCGCGCTGAAGAAATAGAGACAGTTTCAAAAACTACATTTCATTGACTTTCTAACGGTATCAGTCCGTTTGAGTTACAACGGTTGCGTCACATATTCGTACCAACATGTATTTAGCGATATTTTTCTGATATTACTAGGTTGCATCGCTTTTAACAGTGAAACGATTGACTGTGGGACTTAATTGAACTGATTTTGGACTTTGACCTTATAAATGTGATAAATGAGACAATTGGACTCCAAGAAATAACATTCTTCTTAATTTGACATGATTGCTGGAACTCAGCGATTACACTGGGCGCTGTGGTAGCGCTTTATTTAAACATTTAGATAAATAAGTCATTTTTACTGTGGGACCAATCCTAGCCGTTAGCGCGCGCTGAAGAAATAGAGACAGTTTCAAAAACTACATTTCATTGACTTTCTAACGGTATCAGTCCGTTTGAGTTACAACGGTTGCGTCACATATTCGTACCAACATGTATTTAGCGATATTTTTCTGATATTACTAGGTTGCATCGCTTTTAACAGTGAAACGATTGACTGTGGGACTTAATTGAACTGATTTTGGACTTTGACCTTATAAATGTGATAAATGAGACAATTGGACTCCAAGAAATAACATTCTTCTTAATTTGACATGATTGCTGGAACTCAGCAATTACACTGGGCGCTGTGGTAGCGCTTTATTTAAAAATTTAGATAAATAAGTCATTTTTTACTGTGGGACCAATCCTAGCCGTTAGCGCGCGCTGAAGAAATAGAGACAGTTTCAAAAACTACATTTCATTGACTTTCTAACGGTATCAGTCCGTTTGAGTTACAACGGTTGCGTCACATATTCGTACCAACATGTATTTAGCGATATTTTTCTGATATTACTAGGTTGCATCGCTTTTAACAGTGAAACGATTGACTGTGGGACTTAATTGAACTGATTTTGGACTTTGACCTTATAAATGTGATAAATGAGACAATTGGACTCCAAGAAATAACATTCTTCTTAATTTGACATGATTGCTGGAACTCAGCAATTACACTGGGCGCTGTGGTAGCGCTTTATTTAAAAATTTAGATAAATAAGTCATTTTTTACTGTGGGACCAATCCTAGCCGTTAGCGCGCGCTGAAGAAATAGAGACAGTTTCAAAAACTACATTTCATTGACTTTCTAACGGTATCAGTCCGTTTGAGTTACAACGGTTGCGTCACATATTCGTACCAACATGTATTTAGCGATATTTTTCTGATATTACTAGGTTGCATCGCTTTTAACAGTGAAACGATTGACTGTGGGACTTAATTGAACTGATTTTGGACTTTGACCTTATAAATGTGATAAATGAGACAATTGGACTCCAAGAAATAACATTCTTCTTAATTTGACATGATTGCTGGAACTCAGCAATTACACTGGGCGCTGTGGTAGCGCTTTATTTAAAAATTTAGATAAATAAGTCATTTTTTACTGTGGGACCAATCCTAGCCGTTAGCGCGCGCTGAAGAAATAGAGACAGTTTCAAAAACTACATTTCATTGACTTTCTAACGGTATCAATCCGTTTGAGTTACAACGGTTGCGTCACATATTCGTACCAACATGTATTTAGCGATATTTTTCTGATATTACTAGGTTGCATCGCTTTTAACAGTGAAACGATTGACTGTGGGACTTAATTGAACTGATTTTGGACTTTGACCTTATAAATGTGATAAATGAGACAATTGGACTCCAAGAAATAACATTCTTCTTAATTTGACATGATTGCTGGAACTCAGCATTACACTGGGCGCTGTGGTAGCGCTTTATTTAAAAATTTAGATAAATAAGTCATTTTTTACTGTGGGACCAATCCTAGCCGTTAGCGCGCGCTGAAGAAATAGAGACAGTTTCAAAAACTACATTTCATTGACTTTCTAACGGTATCAGTCCGTTTGAGTTACAACGGTTGCGTCACATATTCGTACCAACATGTATTTAGCGATATTTTTCTGATATTACTAGGTTGCATCGCTTTTAACAGTGAAACGATTGACTGTGGGACTTAATTGAACTGATTTTGGACTTTGACCTTATAAATGTGATAAATGAGACAATTGGACTCCAAGAAATAACATTCTTCTTAATTTGACATGATTGCTGGAACTCAGCAATTACACTGGGCGCTGTGGTAGCGCTTTATTTAAAAATTTAGATAAATAAGTCATTTTTTACTGTGGGACCAATCCTAGCCGTTAGCGCGCGCTGAAGAAATAGAGACAGTTTCAAAAACTACATTTCATTGACTTTCTAACGGTATCAGTCCGTTTGAGTTACAACGGTTGCGTCACATATTCGTACCAACATGTATTTAGCGATATTTTTCTGATATTACTAGGTTGCATCGCTTTTAACAGTGAAACGATTGACTGTGGGACTTAATTGAACTGATTTTGGACTTTGACCTTATAAATGTGATAAATGAGACAATTGGACTCCAAGAAATAACATTCTTCTTAATTTGACATGATTGCTGGAACTCAGCGATTACACTGGGCGCTGTGGTAGCGCTTTATTTAAAAATTTAGATAAATAAGTCATTTTTTACTGTGGGACCAATCCTAGCCGTTAGCGCGCGCTGAAGAAATAGAGACAGTTTCAAAAACTACATTTCATTGACTTTCTAACGGTATCAGTCCGTTTGAGTTACAACGGTTGCGTCACATATTCGTACCAACATGTATTTAGCGATATTTTTCTGATATTACTAGGTTGCATCGCTTTTAACAGTGAAACGATTGACTGTGGGACTTAATTGAACTGATTTTGGACTTTGACCTTATAAATGTGATAAATGAGACAATTGGACTCCAAGAAATAACATTCTTCTTAATTTGACATGATTGCTGGAACTCAGCGATTACACTGGGCGCTGTGGTAGCGCTTTATTTAAAAATTTAGATAAATAAGTCATTTTTACTGTGGGACCAATCCTAGCCGTTAGCGCGCGCTGAAGAAATAGAGACAGTTTCAAAAACTACATTTCATTGACTTTCTAACGGTATCAGTCCGTTTGAGTTACAACGGTTGCGTCACATATTCGTACCAACATGTATTTAGCGATATTTTTCTGATATTACTAGGTTGCATCGCTTTTAACAGTGAAACGATTGACTGTGGGACTTAATTGAACTGATTTTGGACTTTGACCTTATAAATGTGATAAATGAGACAATTGGACTCCAAGAAATAACATTCTTCTTAATTTGACATGATTGCTGGAACTCAGCGATTACACTGGGCGCTGTGGTAGCGCTTTATTTAAAAATTTAGATAAATAAGTCATTTTTTACTGTGGGACCAATCCTAGCCGTTAGCGCGCGCTGAAGAAATAGAGACAGTTTCAAAAACTACATTTCATTGACTTTCTAACGGTATCAGTCCGTTTGAGTTACAACGGTTGCGTCACATATTCGTACCAACATGTATTTAGCGATATTTTTCTGATATTACTAGGTTGCATCGCTTTTAACAGTGAAACGATTGACTGTGGGACTTAATTGAACTGATTTTGGACTTTGACCTTATAAATGTGATAAATGAGACAATTGGACTCCAAGAAATAACATTCTTCTTAATTTGACATGATTGCTGGAACTCAGCGATTACACTGGGCGCTGTGGTAGCGCTTTATTTAAAAATTTAGATAAATAAGTCATTTTTTACTGTGGGACCAATCCTAGCCGTTAGCGCGCGCTGAAGAAATAGAGACAGTTTCAAAAACTACATTTCATTGACTTTCTAACGGTATCAGTCCGTTTGAGTTACAACGGTTGCGTCACATATTCGTACCAACATGTATTTAGCGATATTTTTCTGATATTACTAGGTTGCATCGCTTTTAACAGTGAAACGATTGACTGTGGGACTTAATTGAACTGATTTTGGACTTTGACCTTATAAATGTGATAAATGAGACAATTGGACTCCAAGAAATAACATTCTTCTTAATTTGACATGATTGCTGGAACTCAGCAATTACACTGGGCGCTGTGGTAGCGCTTTATTTAAAAATTTAGATAAATAAGTCATTTTTTACTGTGGGACCAATCCTAGCCGTTAGCGCGCGCTGAAGAAATAGAGACAGTTTCAAAAACTACATTTCATTGACTTTCTAACGGTATCAATCCGTTTGAGTTACAACGGTTGCGTCACATATTCGTACCAACATGTATTTAGCGATATTTTTCTGATATTACTAGGTTGCATCGCTTTTAACAGTGAAACGATTGACTGTGGGACTTAATTGAACTGATTTTGGACTTTGACCTTATAAATGTGATAAATGAGACAATTGGACTCCAAGAAATAACATTCTTCTTAATTTGACATGATTGCTGGAACTCAGCGATTACACTGGGCGCTGTGGTAGCGCTTTATTTAAAAATTTAGATAAATAAGTCATTTTTACTGTGGGACCAATCCTAGCCGTTAGCGCGCGCTGAAGAAATAGAGACAGTTTCAAAAACTACATTTCATTGACTTTCTAACGGTATCAGTCCGTTTGAGTTACAACGGTTGCGTCACATATTCGTACCAACATGTATTTAGCGATATTTTTCTGATATTACTAGGTTGCATCGCTTTTAACAGTGAAACGATTGACTGTGGGACTTAATTGAACTGATTTTGGACTTTGACCTTATAAATGTGATAAATGAGACAATTGGACTCCAAGAAATAACATTCTTCTTAATTTGACATGATTGCTGGAACTCAGCAATTACACTGGGCGCTGTGGTAGCGCTTTATTTAAAAATTTAGATAAATAAGTCATTTTTTACTGTGGGACCAATCCTAGCCGTTAGCGCGCGCTGAAGAAATAGAGACAGTTTCAAAAACTACATTTCATTGACTTTCTAACGGTATCAGTCCGTTTGAGTTACAACGGTTGCGTCACATATTCGTACCAACATGTATTTAGCGATATTTTTCTGATATTACTAGGTTGCATCGCTTTTAACAGTGAAACGATTGACTGTGGGACTTAATTGAACTGATTTTGGACTTTGACCTTATAAATGTGATAAATGAGACAATTGGACTCCAAGAAATAACATTCTTCTTAATTTGACATGATTGCTGGAACTCAGCGATTACACTGGGCGCTGTGGTAGCGCTTTATTTAAAAATTTAGATAAATAAGTCATTTTTTACTGTGGGACCAATCCTAGCCGTTAGCGCGCGCTGAAGAAATAGAGACAGTTTCAAAAACTACATTTCATTGACTTTCTAACGGTATCAGTCCGTTTGAGTTACAACGGTTGCGTCACATATTCGTACCAACATGTATTTAGCGATATTTTTCTGATATTACTAGGTTGCATCGCTTTTAACAGTGAAACGATTGACTGTGGGACTTAATTGAACTGATTTTGGACTTTGACCTTATAAATGTGATAAATGAGACAATTGGACTCCAAGAAATAACATTCTTCTTAATTTGACATGATTGCTGGAACTCAGCAATTACACTGGGCGCTGTGGTAGCGCTTTATTTAAAAATTTAGATAAATAAGTCATTTTTTACTGTGGGACCAATCCTAGCCGTTAGCGCGCGCTGAAGAAATAGAGACAGTTTCAAAAACTACATTTCATTGACTTTCTAACGGTATCAGTCCGTTTGAGTTACAACGGTTGCGTCACATATTCGTACCAACATGTATTTAGCGATATTTTTCTGATATTACTAGGTTGCATCGCTTTTAACAGTGAAACGATTGACTGTGGGACTTAATTGAACTGATTTTGGACTTTGACCTTATAAATGTGATAAATGAGACAATTGGACTCCAAGAAATAACATTCTTCTTAATTTGACATGATTGCTGGAACTCAGCGATTACACTGGGCGCTGTGGTAGCGCTTTATTTAAAAATTTAGATAAATAAGTCATTTTTTACTGTGGGACCAATCCTAGCCGTTAGCGCGCGCTGAAGAAATAGAGACAGTTTCAAAAACTACATTTCATTGACTTTCTAACGGTATCAGTCCGTTTGAGTTACAACGGTTGCGTCACATATTCGTACCAACATGTATTTAGCGATATTTTTCTGATATTACTAGGTTGCATCGCTTTTAACAGTGAAACGATTGACTGTGGGACTTAATTGAACTGATTTTGGACTTTGACCTTATAAATGTGATAAATGAGACAATTGGACTCCAAGAAATAACATTCTTCTTAATTTGACATGATTGCTGGAACTCAGCAATTACACTGGGCGCTGTGGTAGCGCTTTATTTAAAAATTTAGATAAATAAGTCATTTTTTACTGTGGGACCAATCCTAGCCGTTAGCGCGCGCTGAAGAAATAGAGACAGTTTCAAAAACTACATTTCATTGACTTTCTAACGGTATCAGTCCGTTTGAGTTACAACGGTTGCGTCACATATTCGTACCAACATGTATTTAGCGATATTTTTCTGATATTACTAGGTTGCATCGCTTTTAACAGTGAAACGATTGACTGTGGGACTTAATTGAACTGATTTTGGACTTTGACCTTATAAATGTGATAAATGAGACAATTGGACTCCAAGAAATAACATTCTTCTTAATTTGACATGATTGCTGGAACTCAGCAATTACACTGGGCGCTGTGGTAGCGCTTTATTTAAAAATTTAGATAAATAAGTCATTTTTTACTGTGGGACCAATCCTAGCCGTTAGCGCGCGCTGAAGAAATAGAGACAGTTTCAAAAACTACATTTCATTGACTTTCTAACGGTATCAGTCCGTTTGAGTTACAACGGTTGCGTCACATATTCGTACCAACATGTATTTAGCGATATTTTTCTGATATTACTAGGTTGCATCGCTTTTAACAGTGAAACGATTGACTGTGGGACTTAATTGAACTGATTTTGGACTTTGACCTTATAAATGTGATAAATGAGACAATTGGACTCCAAGAAATAACATTCTTCTTAATTTGACATGATTGCTGGAACTCAGCAATTACACTGGGCGCTGTGGTAGCGCTTTATTTAAAAATTTAGATAAATAAGTCATTTTTACTGTGGGACCAATCCTAGCCGTTAGCGCGCGCTGAAGAAATAGAGACAGTTTCAAAAACTACATTTCATTGACTTTCTAACGGTATCAATCCGTTTGAGTTACAACGGTTGCGTCACATATTCGTACCAACATGTATTTAGCGATATTTTTCTGATATTACTAGGTTGCATCGCTTTTAACAGTGAAACGATTGACTGTGGGACTTAATTGAACTGATTTTGGACTTTGACCTTATAAATGTGATAAATGAGACAATTGGACTCCAAGAAATAACATTCTTCTTAATTTGACATGATTGCTGGAACTCAGCAATTACACTGGGCGCTGTGGTAGCGCTTTATTTAAAAATTTAGATAAATAAGTCATTTTTACTGTGGGACCAATCCTAGCCGTTAGCGCGCGCTGAAGAAATAGAGACAGTTTCAAAAACTACATTTCATTGACTTTCTAACGGTATCAATCCGTTTGAGTTACAACGGTTGCGTCACATATTCGTACCAACATGTATTTAGCGATATTTTTCTGATATTACTAGGTTGCATCGCTTTTAACAGTGAAACGATTGACTGTGGGACTTAATTGAACTGATTTTGGACTTTGACCTTATAAATGTGATAAATGAGACAATTGGACTCCAAGAAATAACATTCTTCTTAATTTGACATGATTGCTGGAACTCAGCAGATTACACTGGGCGCTGTGGTAGCGCTTTATTTAAAAATTTAGATAAATAAGTCATTTTTTACTGTGGGACCAATCCTAGCCGTTAGCGCGCGCTGAAGAAATAGAGACAGTTTCAAAAACTACATTTCATTGACTTTCTAACGGTATCAATCCGTTTGAGTTACAACGGTTGCGTCACATATTCGTACCAACATGTATTTAGCGATATTTTTCTGATATTACTAGGTTGCATCGCTTTTAACAGTGAAACGATTGACTGTGGGACTTAATTGAACTGATTTTGGACTTTGACCTTATAAATGTGATAAATGAGACAATTGGACTCCAAGAAATAACATTCTTCTTAATTTGACATGATTGCTGGAACTCAGCAATTACACTGGGCGCTGTGGAACGCTTTATTTAAAAAATTTAGATAAATAAGTCATTTTGTACTGTGGGAACACCATCCTAGCCGTTAAGCCGCGCCGAAGAAATAGAGACAGTTTCAAAAACTACATTTCATTGACTTCTAACGTATCAATCTCGTTTGAGTTAAAACGGTTGCGTCACATATTCGTACAACATGTATTAGGGATATTTTCATATCTAGGTGCATGTAACAGTGAAACGATTGACTGTGGACTTAATTGAACTGAGACTTGACCTATATAAAATGTGATAAATGACAATGAACTTACATTCCAATTGTTACTCTTATTTGAATGTTGAACTACTAAATCCTAAGTGGCGGAATGCTGGATCATTTAAAAATTTACATTTTAAACATTGTCTTTTCCCTAAATGCTTATACTACAACAATACAACCTGAACAATATCAAAAAGCCAAACTTAAACAAACACAAAACACTAAAAAACAAAATGTTAAACTTTGAAAAATCATTTATTCGGTTGCATACCATCCTCTCCCGCAAAAATATGCACAAAATGTAAAAATTAATTGGTTAACAAAACAATTTTTTTGTCTAATGATCCATACTGACTTTACCAAACATTTTAAACTGAAATGTCGAAAAAGCAATGAGCAAGGAGTAAATTTCAAATCAACAAAAATTATTATTTTGAAAACATTGAAAAGTTTACAATAAATGTAGAACACAAAGGTTTCTGAGGAGCAAATCAAAATATGAACAAAAATCAGTTCAATTGGCATGTTCTATATTGTCTTCACCCATAAAATCTTCCACAAAAAGGATATGAAACCCATCAAATTCAACTCAGAAAAAGCAGTCATTTCAGTGCATACAAAAATACAACTTGGAAAGTGTAGAATATCAAATTATTTTTTTAGTATATATACTTGCATACGGTCCTCCCTCACAACAGTTAAACAGTTTCAGTCTGAACATTCAGTAATTTTTTATCATCACCAAATATTTATTCCCAAATATTTTGTGAAGTTCTTAATAAAAAAAAACGTGAAACCGTGGACTTTCTTCCAGCAAAACTGACATTACTTACAGTTAGTTTAAAGTTTAAAAAAAGTTTATAACACAAAATATAAAAAAAATCAACTTACACAACAGCTCACAGTCTAATTGTACAAAAATTTGTTCTTTCAGTATTTGCATGTGCTCTTTTTCCACAAAAGTTTACACAGAATTTAAAAAACAGCAGTTTGCAACACAAACAATATAAACGGCAACCATACTATTCTCTGCTGAGAAATTTTAACCACAAATGTCAAAAACCCAGGTAAATTTCCCCAATTTTTTTTAAAAAACTGCGATTTGGAACACATCAAATTTAAATAGAGAAGGATCAGTCATTTCGTTATGTTGTACAGAGTCCTCGCCAGTAAGAATTTATACAAAATATAGAAAAACAGCTTGCAATGTGTAAAATCTAATTCTTCTGTGTATGGTCCTTCCTCACAAATAACTAAATATATAAAAAACAATAAGTTAATCCAAAATGTCAAAAGAAGAAAACCATAGCTTAAAAAGAGTATAAAACCAAAATCAACAAAGTAGCTAACTCTTTTGGTGTATATATTGAATATGGCCATATGCACAAAAGTTTACACTAAATGTAAAAAACGGTTGTGTTTAGTAATTCTACGTCAACAAACGTCAGTTCTTTTAGCATGCTGATTTATGTCTTTGTCCACAAACTCTTACATGAGTATGTCAAAACCATAAATTGGAAGAAATTAAATTTACATTTTAAAAATAAGTATTTCTGTACTTTATTTTTAGAAATCTTCGCAAGTCAAAAAAAGAATCAGGAAAATGTTTAAAATTTTCAGGGTTAATAACGTTTGATGGATTTTGTGGGAATTTTACATTTTGTATTATAATGTCAGTTGAATTTCTCATTTTAATATAAAAACTGGAATGGCTTGCAAGGTGTAAATTAAAATTCTACAAAAATTAATTCTTTCGGTATATTGCATGATCCTAACACATAACATTTCAAAAAACACACAACAGTTTGTATATATTATATACATTATGTATATATATATATATATAAATGAAAAGTTACCCCGGCCTTTCATGTACATTTTTTACATTTAGGGTAAAAAATGTGAATCCTTCCGCTGCCTTTCCCAAAAAATAAAAAATAAAATAAATAATCAACAACCCAAGTAAATACTGCAACAAAATCAAAAAATGTGAAAAAGCTACGTAAAGTTTCCCCATAATGTCAAAAACCTCTGTCAAATAAGAATTATATAAAAAAAAACGCAAGTTTTTTCGGTGTTGTACTCCCTCAAAAAAGTTGAAACTTTTCTTAAATAAGACAAATTGTCATAAATAAAACATTTTAGTCAGAACATCTAAAACAACAAAAATCACTACACTTAAGGTACCATAATTACTACATTTTAAATAAAAATAGTTTCGTCATATTGCATGTAACCGATGTATATATAAGTTTAGTTACACAAAATGTGAAAAATACATTATTTGCACACAAAAATGTGAAAATACATTATTTGCTTAAAAACAGTCCTTAAACTATTCTTAAATATTATGTAATACTTTTTTAAAAGTTGTTGTGGCTTGTTAATTTGATTAAACTATAGAATACCCCCCGTAAAAAAATTAAGACTATAAAACTCTGCAACGCAGCAACGCAATAATAAAAAATAATAAACTAACAAATGTAGCAGCAGCAACGCAGCTACGCAAAGCTCACTATTTCTAGATTATTAAAACACAGTTGGATAGTTAAACTAAAGTAAAATATCCAAAAAATACCAAGTTGGTTTGTTACACTAAACATTTCGCAATATAACGACTTCGCCTATAGTTTAGCCTCATATTCGTTCTTTAAATAGTTTCCTTATTCATTTAATATTTGTAGTTATTAGAAAACATTTATATAATGTTATACAATGTTTTTTTTAAACTGGTTTAATTCTAAAAACGAAACTTTTTCTCAGATTCCTCTTAACTATCTAAAACCATTTTCAACTACTTTTCTGAGTAGCTGCGTTGCTGCGTAGCTGATTATCTATGTTGCTGTATTGCTGTATTGCGTTGCTGAGTTACGTAGTTTTATTTTTTTTACGGGGGGTATTCTATAGTTGCTCAGTTAATTTAAGCTTAAATGTCAAGTGAAATAAGTTACAGCCACATCTTAGCAAAGACCACTAAGATAACTACGGTAGCTCTTACATGTAAAAAGCAACATAAAACTCACAAGTTAGCTAGGTACTTGGAATGTTAAGTTTGAAGCTAACATAAGCTAGCTACAGAAGCTAATAGCTGGTCAGTTGAATATAAACTGGAGACTTAGCTAGGTATAAAGAACATGGCTACATATTTATAAATTCCGAGCTAGCTAGCTATTAGGTTGTTGTTGGTGTGGTTGGCTTTATGATGCTAGCTAACAAACATGTCTCGCATCAATAATATCATCAAAACTAAAAAAAACATAACCAAACCTTTGAAACCTTGCTATACTTCATTTACATACCATGCCCTTTTTCAAATGTTTTTGTAGATTTATTTTGAAGGCAAGAGAAGACAAATGCTTAAAAAGGACAGCCATATTTTTTGCAAACACAATTTCCGTTACTTTGTGCTAGAACTTCATCTAACAAACCACACAAAACTCGCAGCTTTTCACGACAAAGAAGACATATATTTTACGGCAACATCAAAGATTTGTTTCGGCAACATCAAAGGCAAATGAAGAGATCCATTTTGCCTGTCACAGACAGACAGACACACTTAGCGTATTTTTATAGAGATTTAGATAAATATGTCATTTTGTACTGTGGGACCAATCCTAGCCGTTAGCGCGCGCTGAAGAAATAGAGACAGTTTCAAAAACTACATTTCATTGACTTTCTAACGGTATCAATCCGTTTGAGTTACAACGGTTGCGTCACATATTCGTACCAACATGTATTTAGCGATATTTTTCTAATATTACTAGGTTGCATCGCTTTTAACAGTGAAACGATTGACTGTGGGACTTAATTGAACTGATTTTGGACTTTGACCTTATAAATGTGATAAATGAGACAATTGGACTCCAAGAAATAACATTCTTCTTAATTTGACATGATTGCTGGAACTCAGCAATTACACTGGGCGCTGTGGTAGCGCTTTATTTAAAAATTTAGATAAATAAGTCATTTTTACTGTGGGACCAATCCTAGCCGTTAGCGCGCGCTGAAGAAATAGAGACAGTTTCAAAACTACATTTCATTGACTTTTCGAACGGTATCAATCCGTTTGAGTTACAACGGTTGCGTCACATATTCGTACCAACATGTATTTAGCGATATTTTTCTGATATTACTAGGTTGCATCGCTTTTAACAGTGAAACGATTGACTGTGGGACTTAATTGAACTGATTTTGGACTTTGACCTTATAAATGTGATAAATGAGACAATTGGACTCCAAGAAATAACATTCTTCTTAATTTGACATGATTGCTTGGAACTCAGCAGTTACACTGGGCGCTGTGGCAGCGCTTTATTTAAAAATTTAGATAAATAAGTCATTTTGTACTGTGGGACCAATCCTAGCCGTTAGCGCGCGCTGAAGAAATAGAGACAGTTTCAAAAACTACATTTCATTGACTTTCTAACGGTATCAATCCGTTTGAGTTACAACGGTTGCGTCACATATTCGTACCAACATGTATTTAGCGATATTTTTCTAATATTACTAGGTTGCATCGCTTTTAACAGTGAAACGATTGACTGTGGGACTTAATTGAACTGATTTTGGACTTTGACCTTATAAATGTGATAAATGAGACAATTGGACTCCAAGAAATAACATTCTTCTTAATTTGACATGATTGCTGGAACTCAGCAATTACACTGGGCGCTGTGGTAGCGCTTTATTTAAAAATTTAGATAAATAAGTCATTTTTACTGTGGGACCAATCCTAGCCGTTAGCGCGCGCTGAAGAAATAGAGACAGTTTCAAAAACTACATTTCATTGATTTTCTAACGGTATCAATCCGTTTGAGTTACAACGGTTGCGTCACATATTCGTACCAACATGTATTTAGCGATATTTTTCTGATATTACTAGGTTGCATCGCTTTTAACAGTGAAACGATTGACTGTGGGACTTAATTGAACTGATTTTGGACTTTGACCTTATAAATGTGATAAATGAGACAATTGGACTCCAAGAAATAACATTCTTCTTAATTTGACATGATTGCTGGAACTCAGCAATTACACTGGGCGCTGTGGTAGCGCTTTATTTAAAAATTTAGATAAATAAGTCATTTTTTACTGTGGGACCAATCCTAGCCGTTAGCGCGCGCTGAAGAAATAGAGACAGTTTCAAAAACTACATTTCATTGACTTCTAACGGTATCAATCCGTTTGAGTTACAACGGTTGCGTCACATATTCGTACCAACATGTATTTAGCGATATTTTTCTGATATTACTAGGTTGCATCGCTTTTAACAGTGAAACGATTGACTGTGGGACTTAATTGAACTGATTTTGGACTTTGACCTTATAAATGTGATAAATGAGACAATTGGACTCCAAGAAATAACATTCTTCTTAATTTGACATGATTGCTGGAACTCAGCAATTACACTGGGCGCTGTGGTAGCGCTTTATTTAAAAATTTAGATAAATAAGTCATTTTTTACTGTGGGACCAATCCTAGCCGTTAGCGCGCGCTGAAGAAATAGAGACAGTTTCAAAAACTACATTTCATTGACTTTCTAACGGTATCAATCCGTTTGAGTTACAACGGTTGCGTCACATATTCGTACCAACATGTATTTAGCGATATTTTTCTGATATTACTAGGTTGCATCGCTTTTAACAGTGAAACGATTGACTGTGGGACTTAATTGAACTGATTTTGGACTTTGACCTTATAAATGTGATAAATGAGACAATTGGACTCCAAGAAATAACATTCTTCTTAATTTGACATGATTGCTGGAACTCAGCAATTACACTGGGCGCTGTGGTAGCGCTTTATTTAAAAATTTAGATAAATAAGTCATTTTTTACTGTGGGACCAATCCTAGCCGTTAGCGCGCGCTGAAGAAATAGAGACAGTTTCAAAAACTACATTTCATTGACTTTCTAACGGTATCAATCCGTTTGAGTTACAACGGTTGCGTCACATATTCGTACCAACATGTATTTAGCGATATTTTTCTGATATTACTAGGTTGCATCGCTTTTAACAGTGAAACGATTGACTGTGGGACTTAATTGAACTGATTTTGGACTTTGACCTTATAAATGTGATAAATGAGACAATTGGACTCCAAGAAATAACATTCTTCTTAATTTGACATGATTGCTTGAACTCAGCAGTTACACTGGGCGCTGTGGTAGCGCTTTATTTAAAAATTTAGATAAATAAGTCATTTTTTACTGTGGGACCAATCCTAGCCGTTAGCGCGCGCTGAAGAAATAGAGACAGTTTCAAAAACTACATTTCATTGACTTTCTAACGGTATCAATCCGTTTGAGTTACAACGGTTGCGTCACATATTCGTACCAACATGTATTTAGCGATATTTTTCTGATATTACTAGGTTGCATCGCTTTTAACAGTGAAACGATTGACTGTGCGACTTAATTGAACTGATTTTGGACTTTGACCTTATAAATGTGATAAATGAGACAATTGTACTCCAAGAAATAACATTCTTCTTAATTTGACATGATTGCTGGAACTCAGCAATTACACTGGGCGCTGTGGTAGCGCTTTATTTAAAAATTTAGATAAATAAGTCATTTTTTACTGTGGGACCAATCCTAGCCGTTAGCGCGCGCTGAAGAAATAGAGACAGTTTCAAAAACTACATTTCATTGACTTTCTAACGGTATCAATCCGTTTGAGTTACAACGGTTGCGTCACATATTCGTACCAACATGTATTTAGCGATATTTTTCTGATATTACTAGGTTGCATCGCTTTTAACAGTGAAACGATTGACTGTGGGACTTAATTGAACTGATTTTGGACTTTGACCTTATAAATGTGATAAATGAGACAATTGGACTCCAAGAAATAACATTCTTCTTAATTTGACATGATTGCTGGAACTCAGCAATTACACTGGGCGCTGTGGTAGCGCTTTATTTAAAAATTTAGATAAATAAGTCATTTTTTACTGTGGGACCAATCCTAGCCGTTAGCGCGCGCTGAAGAAATAGAGACAGTTTCAAAAACTACATTTCATTGACTTTCTAACGGTATCAATCCGTTTGAGTTACAACGGTTGCGTCACATATTCGTACCAACATGTATTTAGCGATATTTTTCTGATATTACTAGGTTGCATCGCTTTTAACAGTGAAACGATTGACTGTGGGACTTAATTGAACTGATTTTGGACTTTGACCTTATAAATGTGATAAATGAGACAATTGGACTCCAAGAAATAACATTCTTCTTAATTTGACATGATTGCTGGAACTCAGCAATTACACTGGGCGCTGTGGTAGCGCTTTATTTAAAAATTTAGATAAATAAGTCATTTTTTACTGTGGGACCAATCCTAGCCGTTAGCGCGCGCTGAAGAAATAGAGACAGTTTCAAAAACTACATTTCATTGACTTTCTAACGGTATCAATCCGTTTGAGTTACAACGGTTGCGTCACATATTCGTACCAACATGTATTTAGCGATATTTTTCTGATATTACTAGGTTGCATCGCTTTTAACAGTGAAACGATTGACTGTGGGACTTAATTGAACTGATTTTGGACTTTGACCTTATAAATGTGATAAATGAGACAATTGGACTCCAAGAAATAACATTCTTCTTAATTTGACATGATTGCTGGAACTCAGCAATTACACTGGGCGCTGTGGTAGCGCTTTATTTAAAAATTTAGATAAATAAGTCATTTTTTACTGTGGGACCAATCCTAGCCGTTAGCGCGCGCTGAAGAAATAGAGACAGTTTCAAAAACTACATTTCATTGACTTTCTAACGGTATCAATCCGTTTGAGTTACAACGGTTGCGTCACATATTCGTACCAACATGTATTTAGCGATATTTTTCTGATATTACTAGGTTGCATCGCTTTTAACAGTGAAACGATTGACTGTGGGACTTAATTGAACTGATTTTGGACTTTGACCTTATAAATGTGATAAATGAGACAATTGGACTCCAAGAAATAACATTCTTCTTAATTTGACATGATTGCTGGAACTCAGCAATTACACTGGGCGCTGTGGTAGCGCTTTATTTAAAAATTTAGATAAATAAGTCATTTTTTACTGTGGGACCAATCCTAGCCGTTAGCGCGCGCTGAAGAAATAGAGACAGTTTCAAAACTACATTTCATTGACTTTCTAACGGTATCAATCCGTTTGAGTTACAACGGTTGCGTCACATATTCGTACCAACATGTATTTAGCGATATTTTTCTGATATTACTAGGTTGCATCGCTTTTAACAGTGAAACGATTGACTGTGGGACTTAATTGAACTGATTTTGGACTTTGACCTTATAAATGTGATAAATGAGACAATTGGACTCCAAGAAATAACATTCTTCTTAATTTGACATGATTGCTGGAACTCAGCAATTACACTGGGCGCTGTGGTAGCGCTTTATTTAAAAATTTAGATAAATAAGTCATTTTTTACTGTGGGACCAATCCTAGCCGTTAGCGCGCGCTGAAGAAATAGAGACAGTTTCAAAAACTACATTTCATTGACTTTCTAACGGTATCAATCCGTTTGAGTTACAACGGTTGCGTCACATATTCGTACCAACATGTATTTAGCGATATTTTTCTGATATTACTAGGTTGCATCGCTTTTAACAGTGAAACGATTGACTGTGGGACTTAATTGAACTGATTTTGGACTTTGACCTTATAAATGTGATAAATGAGACAATTGGACTCCAAGAAATAACATTCTTCTTAATTTGACATGATTGCTGGAACTCAGCATTACACTGGGCGCTGTGGTAGCGCTTTATTTAAAAATTTAGATAAATAAGTCATTTTTTACTGTGGGACCAATCCTAGCCGTTAGCGCGCGCTGAAGAAATAGAGACAGTTTCAAAAACTACATTTCATTGACTTTCTAACGGTATCAATCCGTTTGAGTTACAACGGTTGCGTCACATATTCGTACCAACATGTATTTAGCGATATTTTTCTGATATTACTAGGTTGCATCGCTTTTAACAGTGAAACGATTGACTGTGGGACTTAATTGAACTGATTTTGGACTTTGACCTTATAAATGTGATAAATGAGACAATTGGACTCCAAGAAATAACATTCTTCTTAATTTGACATGATTGCTGGAACTCAGCAATTACACTGGGCGCTGTGGTAGCGCTTTATTTAAAAATTTAGATAAATAAGTCATTTTTTACTGTGGGACCAATCCTAGCCGTTAGCGCGCGCTGAAGAAATAGAGACAGTTTCAAAAACTACATTTCATTGACTTTCTAACGGTATCAATCCGTTTGAGTTACAACGGTTGCGTCACATATTCGTACCAACATGTATTTAGCGATATTTTTCTGATATTACTAGGTTGCATCGCTTTTAACAGTGAAACGATTGACTGTGGGACTTAATTGAACTGATTTTGGACTTTGACCTTATAAATGTGATAAATGAGACAATTGGACTCCAAGAAATAACATTCTTCTTAATTTGACATGATTGCTGGAACTCAGCAATTACACTGGGCGCTGTGGTAGCGCTTTATTTAAAAATTTAGATAATAAGTCATTTTTTACTGTGGGACCAATCCTAGCCGTGAGCGCGCACTAAAGAAATAGAGACAGATTCAAAAACTACATTTCATTGACTTTCTAACGGTATCAATCCGTTTGAGTTACAACGGTTGCTTCACATATTCGTACCAACATGTATTTAGCGATATTTTCTGATATTACTAGGTTGCATCGCTTTTAACAGTGAAACGATTGACTGTGGGACTTAATTGAACTGATTTTGGACTTTGACCTTATAAATGTGATAAATGAGACAATTGGACTCCAAGAAATAACATTCTTCTTAATTTGACATGATTGCTGGAACTCAGCAATTACACTGGGCGCTGTGGTAGCGCTTTATTTAAAAATTTAGATAAATAAGTCATTTTTTACTGTGGGACCAATCCTAGCCGTTAGCGCGCGCTGAAGAAATAGAGACAGTTTCAAAAACTACATTTCATTGACTTTCTAACGGTATCAATCCGTTTGAGTTACAACGGTTGCGTCACATATTCGTACCAACATGTATTTAGCGATATTTTTCTGATATTACTAGGTTGCATCGCTTTTAACAGTGAAACGATTGACTGTGCGACTTAATTGAACTGATTTTGGACTTTGACCTTATAAATGTGATAAATGAGACAATTGGACTCCAAGAAATAACATTCTTCTTAATTTGACATGATTGCTGGAACTCAGCAATTACACTGGGCGCTGTGGTAGCGCTTTATTTAAAAATTTAGATAAATAAGTCATTTTTTACTGTGGGACCAATCCTAGCCGTTAGCGCGCGCTGAAGAAATAGAGACAGTTTCAAAAACTACATTTCATTGACTTTCTAACGGTATCAATCCGTTTGAGTTACAACGGTTGCGTCACATATTCGTACCAACATGTATTTAGCGATATTTTTCTGATATTACTAGGTTGCATCGCTTTTAACAGTGAAACGATTGACTGTGGGACTTAATTGAACTGATTTTGGACTTTGACCTTATAAATGTGATAAATGAGACAATTGGACTCCAAGAAATAACATTCTTCTTAATTTGACATGATTGCTGGAACTCAGCAATTACACTGGGCGCTGTGGTAGCGCTTTATTTAAAAATTTAGATAAATAAGTCATTTTTTACTGTGGGACCAATCCTAGCCGTTAGCGCGCGCTGAAGAAATAGAGACAGTTTCAAAAACTACATTTCATTGACTTTCTAACGGTATCAATCCGTTTGAGTTACAACGGTTGCGTCACATATTCGTACCAACATGTATTTAGCGATATTTTTCTAATATTACTAGGTTGCATCGCTTTTAACAGTGAAACGATTGACTGTGCGACTTAATTGAACTGATTTTGGACTTTGACCTTATAAATGTGATAAATGAGACAATTGGACTCCAAGAAATAACATTCTTCTTAATTTGACATGATTGCTGGAACTCAGCAATTACACTGGGCGCTGTGGTAGCGCTTTATTTAAAAATTTAGATAAATAAGTCATTTTTACTGTGGGACCAATCCTAGCCGTTAGCGCGCGCTGAAGAAATAGAGACAGTTTCAAAAACTACATTTCATTGACTTTTCTAACGGTATCAATCCGTTTGAGTTACAACGGTTGCGTCACATATTCGTACCAACATGTATTTAGCGATATTTTTCTGATATTACTAGGTTGCATCGCTTTTAACAGTGAAACGATTGACTGTGGGACTTAATTGAACTGATTTTGGACTTTGACCTTATAAATGTGATAAATGAGACAATTGTACTCCAAGAAATAACATTCTTCTTAATTTGACATGATTGCTGGAACTCAGCAATTACACTGGGCGCTGTGGTAGCGCTTTATTTAAAAATTTAGATAAATAAGTCATTTTTTACTGTGGGACCAATCCTAGCCGTTAGCGCGCGCTGAAGAAATAGAGACAGTTTCAAAACTACATTTCATTGACTTTCTAACGGTATCAATCCGTTTGAGTTACAACGGTTGCGTCACATATTCGTACCAACATGTATTTAGCGATATTTTTCTGATATTACTAGGTTGCATCGCTTTTAACAGTGAAACGATTGACTGTGGGACTTAATTGAACTGATTTTGGACTTTGACCTTATAAATGTGATAAATGAGACAATTGGACTCCAAGAAATAACATTCTTCTTAATTTGACATGATTGCTGGAACTCAGCAATTACACTGGGCGCTGTGGTAGCGCTTTATTTAAAAATTTAGATAAATAAGTCATTTTTTACTGTGGGACCAATCCTAGCCGTTAGCGCGCGCTGAAGAAATAGAGACAGTTTCAAAAACTACATTTCATTGATTTTCTAACGGTATCAATCCGTTTGAGTTACAACGGTTGCGTCACATATTCGTACCAACATGTATTTAGCGATATTTTTCTGATATTACTAGGTTGCATCGCTTTTAACAGTGAAACGATTGACTGTGGGACTTAATTGAACTGATTTTGGACTTTGACCTTATAAATGTGATAAATGAGACAATTGGACTCCAAGAAATAACATTCTTCTTAATTTGACATGATTGCTGGAACTCAGCAATTACACTGGGCGCTGTGGTAGCGCTTTATTTAAAAATTTAGATAAATAAGTCATTTTTTACTGTGGGACCAATCCTAGCTGTTAGCGCGCGCTGAAGAAATAGAGACAGTTTCAAAAACTACATTTCATTGACTTTCTAACGGTATCAATCCGTTTGAGTTACAACGGTTGCGTCACATATTCGTACCAACATGTATTTAGCGATATTTTTCTGATATTACTAGGTTGCATCGCTTTTAACAGTGAAACGATTGACTGTGGGACTTAATTGAACTGATTTTGGACTTTGACCTTATAAATGTGATAAATGAGACAATTGGACTCCAAGAAATAACATTCTTCTTAATTTGACATGATTGCTGGAACTCAGCAATTACACTGGGCGCTGTGGTAGCGCTTTATTTAAAAATTTAGATAAATAAGTCATTTTTTACTGTGGGACCAATCCTAGCCGTTAGCGCGCGCTGAAGAAATAGAGACAGTTTCAAAAACTACATTTCATTGACTTTTCTAACGGTATCAATCCGTTTGAGTTACAACGGTTGCGTCACATATTCGTACCAACATGTATTTAGCGATATTTTTCTGATATTACTAGGTTGCATCGCTTTTAACAGTGAAACGATTGACTGTGGGACTTAATTGAACTGATTTTGGACTTTGACCTTATAAATGTGATAAATGAGACAATTGGACTCCAAGAAATAACATTCTTCTTAATTTGACATGATTGCTGGAACTCAGCAATTACACTGGGCGCTGTGGTAGCGCTTTATTTAAAATTTAGATAAATAAGTCATTTTTTACTGTGGGACCAATCCTAGCCGTTAGCGCGCGCTGAAGAAATAGAGACAGTTTCAAAAACTACATTTCATTGACTTTCTAACGGTATCAATCCGTTTGAGTTACAACGGTTGCGTCACATATTCGTACCAACATGTATTTAGCGATATTTTTCTGATATTACTAGGTTGCATCGCTTTTAACAGTGAAACGATTGACTGTGGGACTTAATTGAACTGATTTTGGACTTTGACCTTATAAATGTGATAAATGAGACAATTGGACTCCAAGAAATAACATTCTTCTTAATTTGACATGATTGCTGGAACTCAGCAATTACACTGGGCGCTGTGGTAGCGCTTTATTTAAAAATTTAGATAAATAAGTCATTTTTTACTGTGGGACCAATCCTAGCCGTTAGCGCGCGCTGAAGAAATAGAGACAGTTTCAAAAACTACATTTCATTGACTTTCTAACGGTATCAATCCGTTTGAGTTACAACGGTTGCGTCACATATTCGTACCAACATGTATTTAGCGATATTTTTCTGATATTACTAGGTTGCATCGCTTTTAACAGTGAAACGATTGACTGTGGGACTTAATTGAACTGATTTTGGACTTTGACCTTATAAATGTGATAAATGAGACAATTGGACTCCAAGAAATAACATTCTTCTTAATTTGACATGATTGCTGGAACTCAGCAATTACACTGGGCGCTGTGGTAGCGCTTTATTTAAAAATTTAGATAAATAAGTCATTTTTACTGTGGGACCAATCCTAGCCGTTAGCGCGCGCTGAAGAAATAGAGACAGTTTCAAAAACTACATTTCATTGATTTTCTAACGGTATCAATCCGTTTGAGTTACAACGGTTGCGTCACATATTCGTACCAACATGTATTTAGCGATATTTTTCTGATATTACTAGGTTGCATCGCTTTTAACAGTGAAACGATTGACTGTGGACTTAATTGAACTGATTTTGGACTTTGACCTTATAAATGTGATAAATGAGACAATTGGACTCCAAGAAATAACATTCTTCTTAATTTGACATGATTGCTGGAACTCAGCAATTACACTGGGCGCTGTGGTAGCGCTTTATTTAAAAATTTAGATAAATAAGTCATTTTGTACTGTGGGACCAATCCTAGCCGTTAGCGCGCGCTGAAGAAATAGAGACAGTTTCAAAAACTACATTTCATTGACTTTTCTAACGGTATCAATCCGTTTGAGTTACAACGGTTGCGTCACATATTCGTACCAACATGTATTTAGCGATATTTTTCTGATATTACTAGGTTGCATCGCTTTTAACAGTGAAACGATTGACTGTGGGACTTAATTGAACTGATTTTGGACTTTGACCTTATAAATGTGATAAATGAGACAATTGTACTCCAAGAAATAACATTCTTCTTAATTTGACATGATTGCTGGAACTCAGCAATTACACTGGGCGCTGTGGTAGCGCTTTATTTAAAAATTTAGATAAATAAGTCATTTTTTACTGTGGGACCAATCCTAGCCGTTAGCGCGCGCTGAAGAAATAGAGACAGTTTCAAAACTACATTTCATTGACTTTCTAACGGTATCAGTCCGTTTGAGTTACAACGGTTGCGTCACATATTCGCACCAACATGTATTTAGCGATATTTTTCTGATATTACTAGGTTGCATCGCTTTTAACAGTGAAACGATTGACTGTGGGACTTAATTGAACTGATTTTTGGACTTTGACCTTTATAAATGTGATAAATGAGACAATTGGACTCCAAGAAATAACATTCTTCTTAATTTGACATGATTGCTGGAACTCAGCAATTACACTGGGCGCTGTGGTAGCGCTTTATTTAAAATTTAGATAAATAAGTCATTTTGTACTGTGGGACCAATCCTAGCCGTTAGCGCGCGCTGAAGAAATAGAGACAGTTTCAAAAAACTACATTTCATTGACTTTCTAACGGTATCAATCCGTTTGAGTTACAAACGGTTGCGTCACATATTCGTACCAACATGTATTTAGCGATATTTTTCTAATATTACTAGGTTGCATCGCTTTTAACAGTGAAACGATTGACTGTGCGACTTAAATTGAACTGATTTTGGACTTTGACCTTATAAATGTGATAAATGAGACAATTGACTCCAAGAAATAACATTCTTCTTAATTGACATGATTGCTGGAACTCAGCAACTTACACTGGGCGCTTGTGTAGCGCTTATTTAAAAATTTTAGATAATAAGTCATTTTTTACTGTGGGACCAATCCTAGCCGTTAGCGCGCGCTGAAGAAATAGAGACAGTTTCAAAAAACTACATTTCATTGACTTTCTAACGGTATCAGTCCGTTTGAGTTACAACGGTTGCGTCACATATTCGTACCAACATGTATTTAGCGATATTTTTCTGAGATAAATAAGACATTTTTACGGTGGGACCAATCATAGCCATTAGCGCGCGCTGAAGAAATAGAGACAGTTTCAAAAACTACACTTCATTGACTTTCTGACGGTATCAACCCGTTTGAGTTACAACGGTTGCGTCACATAATCGTACCAACATGTATTTAGCGATATTTTTCTAATATTACTAAATTGCATCGCTTTTAACAGTGAAACGATTGACTGTGCGACTTAATTGAACGGATTTTGGACTTTGACCTTATAAATGTGATAAATGACACAATTGGACTCCAAGAAATAACATTCTTCTTAATTTGACATGATTGCTGGAACTGAGCAATTACAATGGGCGCTGTGGTAGCGCTTTAGTTAAAAATTTATATCTATAAGTCATTTTTTACTCTGGGCCAATCCTAGCCGTTAGCGCGCGCTAAAGAAATAGAGACAGATTCAAAAACTACATTTCATTGACTTTCTAACGGTATCAATCCGTTTGAGTTACAACGGTTTGGTCACATATTCGTACCAAATGTATTTAGCGATATTTTCTAATATTACTATGGTTGCATCGCTTTTAACAGTGAACGATTGACTGTGGGACTTAATTGAACTGATTTGGACTTTGACCTTATAAATGTGATAAATGAGACAATTGGACTCAAGAAATAAACATTCTTCTTAATTGACATGATTGCTGGAACTCAGCAGATTACACTGGGCGCTGTGGTAACGCTTCATTTTAAAAATTTGATAAATCATTAGAATCTAGATTGTACTTGTGGGACCAATGCTAGCCGTTTAGGCGCGCGCTGAAGAAATAGAGACAGTTTCCAAAAACTCCTTTCATTGACTTTTCTAACGGTATCAGTCCGTTTTGATTAACCGACACGGTTGCGTCAGCATATGTGTACCAACATGTATTTAGCGGATATTTTCTGACTATTACCAGGCATTAGCATCGTCGCTTTTAACAGTTGAAAACGATTGACCGTCGGGACTTAAGTTGAACTGATTTTGGCTTTGAGACATTATAATGTGATAAATGAGACAATTGTAATTCAAAGAATACATTCTTGTAATTGACATGAAATTGAATGGAAATAGCACTTCATGGCGCTTGTGGTAAAGCGTTTTTATTAAAATTTAATATCTATGAAGTCATTTTTTAATTGTGTGGGGACGCAATCCTAGCCTTTAGCGCGCGCTGAAGAATAGAGAAGTTTCAGATAACTACATTTCATTGTTTTTCGAACGGTAATCAACGTTGACGTTCACGGTTGCTCATCTATTCGTACGCAACATTAAATTTAAGATATTCTTCTGATATTACTAGGTGCATTGTTTTTAAACAGTTGAAAACGATGTATGGGACTTAATTGAACTGATTTGGGACTTTGACTTTATAAGTTGAATAAGTGGAGAAATTGTACTCCAGAATACCATTCTTCTTTAATTTTGACGCTGATTGCTGAATCAGCATTAACTGGGCTTGGTTGTAGGATTTATTTAAAAACTTTAGATAAATAAGTCATTTTTTACTGTGGGCAAATTAGGCGTACTCGCTAAAAGAAAATATATAAAGATTCAAAAACTCACATTTCATTGATTCTAACGGTATCAATCCATTTGGATGTTACATACGGTGTGCGTTCACATATTGTACACATGTTTTAGCGATATTTTTCTGATATTACGCAGGTTGCGATCGCTTTTTACAGTGAAACGATTGCATGTGGGACTTTAATTGAACTGATTTTGGACTTTAAACCTTATGAATTTGATAAATAGACATTTGTACTCACAGAAATACATTCTTCCCTTAATTTGACATGATTGCTTGAACTTCAGCAGTTACACTGGGCGCTGTGGCAGCGTCTATTTAAATTAAATCTTAGAAATAGATAAGTCCATTTTTGATACTAGGGACCAAATCTAGCCGTTTAGCGCAGCGCGTGAAGAAATAGAGACAGGTTTCAAAACTACATATATCTTTCTAAACGGTTCAATGCCGTCTGAGTTTACAACGGATTTGCGTAACATATTTGTACAAACATGTATTATCAGCGATATTTTTACTCATATTACTGATGTTTGGCATCGCTTTAAGTGAAAGCGATTGACTGGCAGAACCTTAATTGAAGCTGATTTTGGACTTTGACCTATAATATGTGATAAAGTGACACAATTGGACCCAACAAAATAATCTACTTAATTTAAACAGATTTGGAACTGAAGCAATTACACTGGCCGCTGAGGTAGCGCTTTATTAAAAATTTAGATCTATAAAGTCATTTCTTATTGTTGGGACCAATCCTAGCCGTTTATGCGGCTGAAGGAATATAGAGGATCAGTTTTCAGAAACTAACATTTCATTGCTTTTCGTACGGTAAAAATCGCTTGAGTTACTACGGTTGCCTTCACATTATCGGTACAACATGTATTTAGCGATATTTTCTGCATATTGACTCAGGTTGCCATGTGATTTGAACTTATGGAACGATTGACTATGGACTTAATTAACTGGATTTTGGAGCTTTGACCTTATAAATGTGATGAATGAGACATTGTTACTCATAATATTAACAATTCTTCGATATTGACATGATTGATGGAATGAGCAACTTCAATGCGCGCTGTGGTAGCGGGCTTTTTAAAAATTTATATTATAAGTCATTTTTTATTGTGGGACATCCTAGCTTAGCGGCGCTGAAGAATAGAGACAGTTTAGAACACTACATTTTCATTGTTTTCGACGAGTAACAAACCGTTTAGAGTACAAAGTTGTCGTCAAATAACTTCGTACCACACTGTATTTAACGATATTATTCTGATATTCTAGGTGGCATTGTTTTTAACAGTGAGACGGATTGACTATGGGATCATAAATTGAACGGATTTTGGACTTTGGACTATAAAGTGTGATAAATGAGAAATTGTAATCCAAGATAATAACTTCATTACTTTGACCTGATTGCTTGACTCAGCATTCAGCGGGCTCTGTGGTAGCGATTTATTTAAAAACTTTAAATAAAATAAGTCAATTTTTTACTGTGGACACCAATTCCTAGCCGTTAGCGCGCTAAAAATAGATACAGATTGAAAAACACACTTCATTGTTTCTCAACGGTACATCCATTTGAGTAAACGGTTTGCGTCACATAATTCGTAGCAACATGTATTTAGCGATATTTGTCTGATATTTAAAGGTTGCTCGCTTTAAAACAGTGAACGAATATGGACTTGTGGGGACTTATTGAACTGATTTTGGATTGGACCTTAATAAAATGTCGATAAATTGAGGCAATTGTACTCCAGAGAAATAACATTCTTCTTAAATTTGACATGAGCTGGAACCCTCAGCAAATTTAACCTGGGCGATGTGGGTAGCGCTTTATTTAACAATTAGCTTAATAATAAGGTCCATTTTGTACTGTGGGACAATCCTAGCACTTAGTGCGCGCTGAAGAAAATGAGATAAAAACTACCATTCATTTCAATAACACGCGTATAATCCGTGAGTTACAAAAAAACGCGATATCGTCGTCTCAGTATTAGTACTTAAATGTAATTCATAGCGATATTTTCTGACTATCTACTAGGTTTGTTGTTTTAACAGTAAAGGATTGCTATGGGACTTTATTGAACTAATTTTGGACTTGACTTATAAATGTAAAAATGAGACATAAGGACTCCAAGAAAAGAACATTCTACTAATTGGAATAATTGCTTGAACTCCGACCAGTTACACTGGGCCTGTGGCAAGCAGTTATTGAAGAAAAATTAGATAATAGGCATTTTGGTATGTGGACCAAATTCCTAGCGGCTGTAGCAGAGCGCTGAAGGAAAGTAGTGACAGATTTTAAAAACTACATTTCATTGACTTTCTATGGGTATCACCGTTCAGTTAAACGGTTGCGTCAGATATTCGTACAAAATGTATTTAGCGAATTTTATCTACATATTACTAGAGTTTGCATCGCTTATAACAGTAAAAGACGATTGATGGGGATTAAATCGGACTTGATTTGGACCTTGACCATATAAATTGTAAATGAACACAATTGATACCACAAGAAATAAACTTCTCTTAATTTGTACATGATGCTGGAACTGAAGAATTACCTGGGCGCTGAGTAGCGCTTATTTAAAAATTTATATTTATACAAGTCACATTTTTATTGTGGGACAATCCTACGCTGATTAAGCCGCGCGCATAGAAGCTAGAGACAGTTTCAGAAACTAACATTATTGTTTTGAACGCTATCAATTCCTTTGAGTGTTAAAGGTTGCGTCACATATTCGTACCAACATGTATTTAACGAATTCTTCTGAATTAAGAGAATTGGCATTGTTTTTAACAGTGAAGCGATTGCTATGGGACTTACATATTGAACCTGATTTGGACTTTGACCCTTATAAGTGTGATAAATCGAGACAAATGTAACTACCAGAAATAAACAATTCCCTTTCTTAATTTGACCTGATTGCTGGAACTACAGCATATAACATGGCGCTGTGGAGCGATTTATTAAAACTTAGAATAAATAAGCATTTTTTCTGTGGGAACCAATCTAAGCCGTTTAGCCGACGCTCAAGACAAAATAGAGTACAGATTCAAAAACTAACGTTTCAATTGACTTCTAACGCTATCTAATCCATTTGAATTAACACGTTGCGTCCACATATTCGTGACCAACATGTATTTAGCGATCTTTTTCTAATATTACTCTATGTTGCATCTTTAACAGTTGAAAACGATTGAATGTGCGACTTAAATTGAACTGATTTTGGACCTTTGACCTATAAATGACTGGAATAAAAATGCGCATAATTGTAAACTCCAAGAAAACTAACATTCTTCTTAATTTGAGCATTGATATTGCTGGAACACTCAGCAAATTACACTGGCGATGTGGATAGCGCTTTATTAAAAATTTAGATAAATAAGTCATTATTGTACTGTGGGACACAATCTAGCCTTAGTGCGCGCGCTGATAGAAAAGAGACAGCTTCAAAAAACTACATTCTCATTGTTTTTCCTAACGGTACTAATCCAAATTGAGAGTTCAAAACGGTTAGGTCATAACAATTCGTACTAAACAACATAGTATTATAGGATATTTTTTACTAGATATTACTAGGTTGCAATTGCTTTAATCAGTGAAACACGATTGACTATGGGCCTTTATTGAACTAATGTTGGACACTTTGAACACTTATAAATGGATAAATCGAGACAATTGGATCCAAGAAAAAATTCTTCATCTAATTGAGCGATGATGCTTGGAACTAGCAGTTAAACTGAGGCGCTGTCGGCACAGATTAGTTAAAAATTTAGATGAAAGGTCACGGATTACCAATGGAAAGACATCTAGCCTAGCCGCCGCTAATATGCACAGCATAAAAATCACATCAGACTTCAAGGGTAAGATCCGTTTCAGGAAACTTGCTCAATGAGTACAAGACATGAACTTTAGCATGATTAACTATTTACAGGATGATACGCAAGAAAAGTCACAAGAGATTTGGAAACAAAATACAAAAACGCCATGTGCAGACTACATCATGATTAGAAATTTGAGAAGCAGACTAAAACAAATAGTGAAAAGACAAATGACCAAGAAATACGGTATTCTAAATGAAGACACATAAGGCTGGAAATCGCCCATTGACAAATATAGACACGCAAGCTGAGGCGCTTTTTTAAAAATTTTAGTATCAATAGGCATTTGTATTGTGGGACATCCTACCTTAAGCGGGCGTGAAGAAATGGACAGTTTTACAGGAAACTACAATTTTCATTGATTTCTGCGAACCTATCAAGTCCTGTTCATGGTATACAACGGTTGCGGTCACATATTCGTCCAAACATGTATTTGACGATATTTCTGATCATTACTAGGGTGCATCGTTCTTCTAACAGTAAACGATTGACTAGCGATAATTGAACTGATTTTGGATTTGACCTTCTAAAGTGTGTAAATGAAATTGGTACTCCAAGAAATACAATCATCTTCTAATTGGACATATTGCTGGAACCTGAGACAAGTGTCACTGGGCGCTGGTGTAGCGACTTTATTTAAAATTTATATATATAAGTCATTTTTTTATTGTGGACCCATCCTAGTTTAGCGCGCGCCTGAAGAAATAGAGACAGTTCAGCAAACTACATTATTGAACGATCTAACGGTTCAATCGTTTGAAGTTACAACTGGTTGCGTCACATATTTGTACAACATTATTTAAGCGATATTCATTTTCTGATATTACTAGGTGCTATGCTTTCTGTAACAGTGACGATTGACTTGGGACTTAATTGACTGATTTTGGACTTTGACTTATAGAGTGATAAATGAGACAATTGAATCTACAAGAAAAACATTCTTCTCTAATTGACATGAATTGCTGACATCGCAGTTGACAACTGGGCGCTGTTGTCAGCCTTTATTAAAAGTTTATATCATAATAAGTCATTCTTTAGTACTGTGGACGCAATCTTAGAGGTTAGCGGCGCTAGAATGAAATAGAGCAGATTTCACAATACATTTCAATTGTTTCTTCGAACGTATAATCCGTTTGAGTTACACGGTGCGTCAATATTCGTACAAAATGTAATTATTTGCGATATTTTCTGAATTTACATAGGATTGTATGCTTTTACAGTGACGAACGATAGATGTGGACTTAATTGAACTGATTTTGGACTTTGACGTCTTCACTAATGTGGATAATGAGACAATGGATATCCCAAGAAATAACATTCTTTCTAAGATTTGACTGATTGCTTAGATAACGCAGTTAACTGGCGCATGGCAGCTTTAATTTAAAATTTAGATAAATAAGTCATTTGTCTGTGGGAAATCTTGGTTGAGCCGCCTGAGAAATAGAGACAGTTTCAAAACTGACATTTTACATTGTCTTTCGTACGGATAAATCGTTTGAGTTAAACGGTTGAGTTACATATTCGTACCACATTATTTAGCGATATTTTTCTGATATTATAGGTTGATTGCTTTAACAAGTGAACGATGACTGTGGTACTTAATTGAACTGATTTGGGACTTTTGACGTTATAAAGTGAATTAAATAGACAATTGATCTCCAGAATAACATCTCTTAATTTACATGAATTGCTTGAAACTACAGCAGTTACACTGGACGCTTGGTGGCATCGCTTTAATTAAAATTAGAAATATAATCCATTTGTAAACTGTGAGGCACCAATCTTGATCCTGGGTTAGCGCGGTAAAGAAGTAGAGACAGGATTCAAAAACAACTACATTTCATCGATTCTAATGGTAATCAATCCGTTGAGTTACAGACGGTTTTGCGTCACATATCGTAACCAACATGTATTTAAGCGGATATTTTTCTGATATTATTCTGAGGTTGCATGGGGGGCGCTTTTAACAGTGAAAACGATTGACTGGTGGTGCTTAATTGAACTGATTGATTTTGGATTGATCGTTTAAATGTGATAAATGAGAGCAATTGACTCCAAGAAATACTTCTCTTAATTTGATAATGATTGTTGAACTCAGCAATTACACTGGGCGTGCCGTGGTAGACGCTTTATTTAAAAATTTAGATAAATAAGTCATTTTTGTCTGTGGGAACCATTCCTAGCGCGTTAGCGGCGCTGAAAGAAGTAGAACGATAAAACTACATTTATTGATTTTCTAAGGTATCAATCCGTTTGAGTACGACGGGTGCGTCACATTATTCGTACAACATGTATTTAGCGATATTTTTCTGATATTACTAGTTTGCATCGCTTTAACAGGTAAACGATTGACTGTGGACTTAATTTGAACGATTGGACATTGTGCTTATAATGTTATAAATGAAACAATGGACTCCAAGAAATACATTCTTCTAATTTGACATATGCTGGAACTCAGCAGTTACATGGGCGTGGGCGCGCTTTTTAAAAATTTAAGATAATAAGTCATTTTTTACTCGTGGACAATCTAGATTAGGCGCGCTGAAGAAATAAGAGACAGTTTCAAAACCTATATTGACCTTTCTAAGTATCAATCCCGTGAGTTAGACGAGTTTGCGTAATATATGCGTACCAATATATTTAAGCGAATATTTCTAATATTATAAGTGCATCCTTTACAGTGAAACGATGAACTGTGCGATTAATTGAACGGCTTTTGGACTTTGACTTATAATGTGATAAATGACACAAATGACTCCAAGAATAACATTCTCTTATTTAACATGATGCTTGAATGGCACATGTACAATGAGGCGTGTGGTAGCGTCTATTATAAATTTAGATAAAAGTATTCATTTGTAACTGTGGGACCAATCCTAGCACTACGCGGTGAAAGAAGGAGACCAGTTTAAAATACTACATTACATTGACTTCTAACGGTATCAAACCGTTTGATTACACACGGTCTTGCGTCTACATAATCGTACCACATGTATTTAGCGATATTTTTCTAATATTAAGGTTGATCGTTTTTAAATGAACGATATACTGTGGATTTCATTGAAGGACTTTGGACTTTGACTTATAAATGTGATAAATGAAAATGTATCGCAGAACTCCTAAGAGACCATTGCAAAATCTATAGCATATGACTAGCTCGCAGTTTAGAGCGGCGCTTGCTACTGTATTTAAAATTTAGATAAATAAGATTTGGTTGTAGGAGCAATCCTAGCGTTAGCCGCGCGCTGAAAATAGAGACTGTTTCAAAACTTTTCAATTGTATTTTCAACGTATCAAATCCGTTGAGTTACACGTTTGCGTTCATATATTCGTACAAAGGTTTTAGCATATTTTTTCTAGATATTACTATGGTTCATCGCTTTTAACAGTGAAACGATTGACTGTGGTCTTAAATTGAACTCGATTTTGGACTGTACCTAATAAATGTGATTAATAGACAATTTGTACTCCAAAAATAACATTCTTCTTAATTTGACATATTGTGAGACTCAGCATTACACTGGGCGCCGTGTAAAGCTTTATTAAAATTTAGATAATAAGATCTTGTTCACTGTGGGACAATTCCACGGTTGGCGGCGCCTGAAGAAATAGAGATAGTTTCAGAAAACTTTAATTATTGTTTTGTAACGGTATCCATGGTTGAGTTACAACGGTTGCGTCACATATTCGTAGCAATGTATTAGCGATAATTTTCTGATATTACTGGTTCATTCGCTTTTAACAGTGAAACAATTGATGTGCTTTGTACTTAATTTGAATGATTTGGACTTATGTCCTTATAAAATGTGATAATGAGCACAATTTACCCAGAATAGACCTTCTTCTTAATTTGAATGATTGCTGAACTCAGCAGTTACTGGGGCCGTGTGTAGCGCGCTTATTTAAAAAATTTTGAAATTAAGATCATTACAATCGTGGACTATGCCGGTGTGCGCGCGACAAAGAAATAGCAGCGAGTCAAAACTACTTTATCTTAGTTTTCTAAGGTATCAATGCGTTTGAGTTAGACCGGTGCGTCACATATTCCGTAGCACAACATGTTTTACGATATTTTTCTATATACTTAGGGTTGACATCGCTTTTATAACAGTGAAACGATGTAACTGTAGTAAGCGATTAATGAATGATTTTGGATTTAACCTTGATAAATGTGATAAATGAGACAATTGAGACTCACAAGAAATAAAAATTCTCTTAATTTGACAGATATGCTTGAACTCATGCAGCTACACTGGCGTGGCAAGCGTGTATTTAGAAATAGAAAAGTGCTCTTTTTTATGTGGACAATCGCTAGCGTTAGCGCGCGCTGAAGAAATAGAGACAGTTCAAAAACGACATTCTTGAATTTCTAAGGTATCAACTACGTTTGAGTACATACGGTTTGAGCGTCACATATTCGTACACATGTTTTAGGCGATATTTTTCTGAATATACTAAGACTTTGCAGTCGAACAGTTTTAACAGTAGCCATAGAGCGCAGCTGAGAAAACGTTTCAAAACCTGACACACTTCTATTGACCTTATAGCTGACGTATCACATGCGATCTGAGTTACAATCCTTCTATTAATGATTACTGCAACAGCGTAACTGGCTGTAGCGATATTTTTTAAATCTATGATCGCTTTAACGTATTAGTTGTACTGTGGCGACTAAATCTAGCACGTTATGCGCGACCTCTATAGAATGATAAAGCAAAGAACTCCAAAAACATTCTGATTATTGACATGTCTGCGGAACCGTTGAGAATTACAAACGCGTGTGCGTCTTTTGTACAAGTTTAGAATTTTATCTTGAGATAAGCAGTTTTTACGGTTGGGACAATTAGCCTTAGCGCGGCTAAAGATAGAGACAGTATTCAAAAACTACACTTCATTGACTTTCCTGAACGGTATCAACACGCGTTTGAAGTTACAAACGCTTTGTCACATAATCGTACAAAGTATTGTAGGATATTTTTCTGATATTACACTAAGTTTGATCGATTTATTACAGTGAAACGATTGACTGTGCGACTTCATTGAACTGATTTTGGACTTTGACCTTATAAATGTGATAATGAATAAAAAAAAACATGGACTTCAAGAAAATATTCTTAATTTGACTGATTGCTGTGACTGAGTCATTACATAGGCGCTGTTGGTAGGCTTTATTTAAAAATTAGATAAGTATAGACTTTGTTCCTGTGGGACATCCTAAGCCGTTAAGCGCCGCTAGCAAATAGAGACAGATTCAAAACATCTTTCATTGACTTTTAACGGTATCATCCGTTTGAGTTTACCGACAAGGTTGCGTCAGCATATTCGTACCAACATGTAATATAAGCGATATATTTCTGACTATTACAGGTTACTCGTCGTTTTTAACAGTGAAACGATTGACTGTGGACTTAATTGAATGATTTTGGACTTGACGCTTTATAATGTGATAAATAGACAATTGGACTTAAAAACATTCTTCTTAATTGACTGATTGCCTTGAACTCAGCATTACACTGCCGAAGTGGTTAGCTTTATTTAAAAATTTAGATAATAAGTCATATTAGGACCGAATCTTAACGGTTAGCGCGCGCTGAAAGGAAATAGGGGAACATTCAAAACTACACTTCATTGATTTCTGAACGTTATCAACCCGTTTGAGTTTCAACGGTTGCGTTCACATATGTATATCCAACATGTATATAGCGATATTTTTGATATTATGGTGCATCGCTTTAACGTGAAACGATTGGGAACTGGGGGACTTTAATTGAACTGAATTTTGACCTTGACCTTATATAATGTGATAAATGAAGACATTGTATCCAAGAGAAATAATTCTCTAATGTTTGACATGATGTGGAATCAGCAATTAACTGGGCGCTCTATTTAAAACTTTTGTAGAATTTTATGATAGAGACATTATGTTACAAATTATCAGATAATTTTCATATAAACATAAA
>JASGCC010000727.1:0-58286 GCA_030067915.1 Hydractinia echinata
TTCATTGACTTTCTAACGGTACAGTCCGTTTTGAGTTACAACGGTTGCGTCACATATTCGTACCAACATGTATTTAGCGATATTTTTCTGATATTACTAGGTTGCATCGCTTTTAACAGTGAAACGATTGACTGTGGGACTTAATTGAACTGATTTTGGACTTTGACCTTATAAATGTGATAAATGAGACAATTGGACTCCAAGAAATAACATTCTTCTTAATTTGACATGATTGCTGGAACTCAGCAATTACACTGGGCGCTGTGGTAGCGCTTTATTTAAAAATTTAGATAAATAAGTCATTTTTTACTGTGGGACCAATCCTAGCCGTTAGCGCGCGCTGAAGAAATAGAGACAGTTTCAAAAACTACATTTCATTGACTTTCTAACGGTATCAGTCCGTTTGAGTTACAACGGTTGCGTCACATATTCGTACCAACATGTATTTAGCGATATTTTTCTGATATTACTAGGTTGCATCGCTTTTAACAGTGAAACGATTGACTGTGGGACTTAATTGAACTGATTTTGGACTTTGACCTTATAAATGTGATAAATGAGACAATTGGACTCCAAGAAATAACATTCTTCTTAATTTGACATGATTGCTGGAACTCAGCAATTACACTGGGCGCTGTGGTAGCGCTTTATTTAAAAATTTAGATAAATAAGTCATTTTTTACTGTGGGACCAATCCTAGCCGTTAGCGCGCGCTGAAGAAATAGAGACAGTTTCAAAAACTACATTTCATTGACTTTCTAACGGTATCAGTCCGTTTGAGTTACAACGGTTGCGTCACATATTCGTACCAACATGTATTTAGCGATATTTTTCTGATATTACTAGGTTGCATCGCTTTTAACAGTGAAACGATTGACTGTGGGACTTAATTGAACTGATTTTGGACTTTGACCTTATAAATGTGATAAATGAGACAATTGGACTCCAAGAAATAACATTCTTCTTAATTTGACATGATTGCTGGAACTCAGCATTACACTGGGCGCTGTGGTAGCGCTTTATTTAAAAATTTAGATAAATAAGTCATTTTTTACTGTGGGACCAATCTAAGCCGTTAGCGCGCGCTGAAGAAATAGAGACAGTTTCAAAAACTACATTTCATTGACTTTCTAACGGTATCAGTCCGTTTGAGTTACAACGGTTGCGTCACATATTCGTACCAACATGTATTTAGCGATATTTTTCTGATATTACTAGGTTGCATCGCTTTTAACAGTGAAACGATTGACTGTGGGACTTAATTGAACTGATTTTGGACTTTGACCTTATAAATGTGATAAATGAGACAATTGGACTCCAAGAAATAACATTCTTCTTAATTTGACATGATTGCTGGAACTCAGCATTACACTGGGCGCTGTGGTAGCGCTTTATTTAAAAATTTAGATAAATAAGTCATTTTTTACTGTGGGACCAATCCTAGCCGTTAGCGCGCGCTGAAGAAATAGAGACAGTTTCAAAAACTACATTTCATTGACTTTCTAACGGTATCAGTCCGTTTGAGTTACAACGGTTGCGTCACATATTCGTACCAACATGTATTTAGCGATATTTTTCTGATATTACTAGGTTGCATCGCTTTTAACAGTGAAACGATTGACTGTGGGACTTAATTGAACTGATTTTGGACTTTGACCTTATAAATGTGATAAATGAGACAATTGGACTCCAAGAAATAACATTCTTCTTAATTTGACATGATTGCTGGAACTCAGCATTACACTGGGCGCTGTGGTAGCGCTTTATTTAAAAATTTAGATAAATAAGTCATTTTTTACTGTGGGACCAATCCTAGCCGTTAGCGCGCGCTGAAGAAATAGAGACAGTTTCAAAAACTACATTTCATTGACTTTCTAACGGTATCAGTCCGTTTGAGTTACAACGGTTGCGTCACATATTCGTACCAACATGTATTTAGCGATATTTTTCTGATATTACTAGGTTGCATCGCTTTTAACAGTGAAACGATTGACTGTGGGACTTAATTGAACTGATTTTGGACTTTGACCTTATAAATGTGATAAATGAGACAATTGGACTCCAAGAAATAACATTCTTCTTAATTTGACATGATTGCTGGAACTCAGCATTACACTGGGCGCTGTGGTAGCGCTTTATTTAAAAATTTAGATAAATAAGTCATTTTTTACTGTGGGACCAATCCTAGCCGTTAGCGCGCGCTGAAGAAATAGAGACAGTTTCAAAAACTACATTTCATTGACTTTCTAACGGTATCAGTCCGTTTGAGTTACAACGGTTGCGTCACATATTCGTACCAACATGTATTTAGCGATATTTTTCTGATATTACTAGGTTGCATCGCTTTTAACAGTGAAACGATTGACTGTGGGACTTAATTGAACTGATTTTGGACTTTGACCTTATAAATGTGATAAATGAGACAATTGGACTCCAAGAAATAACATTCTTCTTAATTTGACATGATTGCTGGAACTCAGCATTACACTGGGCGCTGTGGTAGCGCTTTATTTAAAAATTTAGATAAATAAGTCATTTTTTACTGTGGGACCAATCCTAGCCGTTAGCGCGCGCTGAAGAAATAGAGACAGTTTCAAAAACTACATTTCATTGACTTTCTAACGGTATCAGTCCGTTTGAGTTACAACGGTTGCGTCACATATTCGTACCAACATGTATTTAGCGATATTTTTCTGATATTACTAGGTTGCATCGCTTTTAACAGTGAAACGATTGACTGTGGGACTTAATTGAACTGATTTTGGACTTTGACCTTATAAATGTGATAAATGAGACAATTGGACTCCAAGAAATAACATTCTTCTTAATTTGACATGATTGCTGGAACTCAGCATTACACTGGGCGCTGTGGTAGCGCTTTATTTAAAAATTTAGATAAATAAGTCATTTTTTACTGTGGGACCAATCCTAGCCGTTAGCGCGCGCTGAAGAAATAGAGACAGTTTCAAAAACTACATTTCATTGACTTTCTAACGGTATCAGTCCGTTTGAGTTACAACGGTTGCGTCACATATTCGTACCAACATGTATTTAGCGATATTTTTCTGATATTACTAGGTTGCATCGCTTTTAACAGTGAAACGATTGACTGTGGGACTTAATTGAACTGATTTTGGACTTTGACCTTATAAATGTGATAAATGAGACAATTGGACTCCAAGAAATAACATTCTTCTTAATTTGACATGATTGCTGGAACTCAGCATTACACTGGGCGCTGTGGTAGCGCTTTATTTAAAAATTTAGATAAATAAGTCATTTTTTACTGTGGGACCAATCCTAGCCGTTAGCGCGCGCTGAAGAAATAGAGACAGTTTCAAAAACTACATTTCATTGACTTTCTAACGGTATCAGTCCGTTTGAGTTACAACGGTTGCGTCACATATTCGTACCAACATGTATTTAGCGATATTTTTCTGATATTACTAGGTTGCATCGCTTTTAACAGTGAAACGATTGACTGTGGGACTTAATTGAACTGATTTTGGACTTTGACCTTATAAATGTGATAAATGAGACAATTGGACTCCAAGAAATAACATTCTTCTTAATTTGACATGATTGCTGGAACTCAGCATTACACTGGGCGCTGTGGTAGCGCTTTATTTAAAAATTTAGATAAATAAGTCATTTTTTACTGTGGGACCAATCCTAGCCGTTAGCGCGCGCTGAAGAAATAGAGACAGTTTCAAAAACTACATTTCATTGACTTTCTAACGGTATCAGTCCGTTTGAGTTACAACGGTTGCGTCACATATTCGTACCAACATGTATTTAGCGATATTTTTCTGATATTACTAGGTTGCATCGCTTTTAACAGTGAAACGATTGACTGTGGGACTTAATTGAACTGATTTTGGACTTTGACCTTATAAATGTGATAAATGAGACAATTGGACTCCAAGAAATAACATTCTTCTTAATTTGACATGATTGCTGGAACTCAGCATTACACTGGGCGCTGTGGTAGCGCTTTATTTAAAAATTTAGATAAATAAGTCATTTTTTACTGTGGGACCAATCCTAGCCGTTAGCGCGCGCTGAAGAAATAGAGACAGTTTCAAAAACTACATTTCATTGACTTTCTAACGGTATCAGTCCGTTTGAGTTACAACGGTTGCGTCACATATTCGTACCAACATGTATTTAGCGATATTTTTCTGATATTACTAGGTTGCATCGCTTTTAACAGTGAAACGATTGACTGTGGGACTTAATTGAACTGATTTTGGACTTTGACCTTATAAATGTGATAAATGAGACAATTGGACTCCAAGAAATAACATTCTTCTTAATTTGACATGATTGCTGGAACTCAGCATTACACTGGGCGGTGGTAGCGCTTTATTTAAAAATTTAGATAAATAAGTCATTTTTTACTGTGGGACCAATCCTAGCCGTTAGCGCGCGCTGAAGAAATAGAGACAGTTTCAAAAACTACATTTCATTGACTTTCTAACGGTATCAGTCCGTTTGAGTTACAACGGTTGCGTCACATATTCGTACCAACATGTATTTAGCGATATTTTTCTGATATTACTAGGTTGCATCGCTTTTAACAGTGAAACGATTGACTGTGGGACTTAATTGAACTGATTTTGGACTTTGACCTTATAAATGTGATAAATGAGACAATTGGACTCCAAGAAATAACATTCTTCTTAATTTGACATGATTGCTGGAACTCAGCATTACACTGGGCGCTGTGGTAGCGCTTTATTTAAAAATTTAGATAAATAAGTCATTTTTTACTGTGGGACCAATCCTAGCCGTTAGCGCGCGCTGAAGAAATAGAGACAGTTTCAAAAACTACATTTCATTGACTTTCTAACGGTATCAGTCCGTTTGAGTTACAACGGTTGCGTCACATATTCGTACCAACATGTATTTAGCGATATTTTTCTGATATTACTAGGTTGCATCGCTTTTAACAGTGAAACGATTGACTGTGGGACTTAATTGAACTGATTTTGGACTTTGACCTTATAAATGTGATAAATGAGACAATTGGACTCCAAGAAATAACATTCTTCTTAATTTGACATGATTGCTGGAACTCAGCATTACACTGGGCGCTGTGGTAGCGCTTTATTTAAAAATTTAGATAAATAAGTCATTTTTTACTGTGGGACCAATCCTAGCCGTTAGCGCGCGCTGAAGAAATAGAGACAGTTTCAAAAACTACATTTCATTGACTTTCTAACGGTATCAGTCCGTTTGAGTTACAACGGTTGCGTCACATATTCGTACCAACATGTATTTAGCGATATTTTTCTGATATTACTAGGTTGCATCGCTTTTAACAGTGAAACGATTGACTGTGGGACTTAATTGAACTGATTTTGGACTTTGACCTTATAAATGTGATAAATGAGACAATTGGACTCCAAGAAATAACATTCTTCTTAATTTGACATGATTGCTGGAACTCAGCATTACACTGGGCGCTGTGGTAGCGCTTTATTTAAAAATTTAGATAAATAAGTCATTTTTTACTGTGGGACCAATCCTAGCCGTTAGCGCGCGCTGAAGAAATAGAGACAGTTTCAAAAACTACATTTCATTGACTTTCTAACGGTATCAGTCCGTTTGAGTTACAACGGTTGCGTCACATATTCGTACCAACATGTATTTAGCGATATTTTTCTGATATTACTAGGTTGCATCGCTTTTAACAGTGAAACGATTGACTGTGGGACTTAATTGAACTGATTTTGGACTTTGACCTTATAAATGTGATAAATGAGACAATTGGACTCCAAGAAATAACATTCTTCTTAATTTGACATGATTGCTGGAACTCAGCATTACACTGGGCGCTGTGGTAGCGCTTTATTTAAAAATTTAGATAAATAAGTCATTTTTTACTGTGGGACCAATCCTAGCCGTTAGCGCGCGCTGAAGAAATAGAGACAGTTTCAAAAACTACATTTCATTGACTTTCTAACGGTATCAGTCCGTTTGAGTTACAACGGTTGCGTCACATATTCGTACCAACATGTATTTAGCGATATTTTTCTGATATTACTAGGTTGCATCGCTTTTAACAGTGAAACGATTGACTGTGGGACTTAATTGAACTGATTTTGGACTTTGACCTTATAAATGTGATAAATGAGACAATTGGACTCCAAGAAATAACATTCTTCTTAATTTGACATGATTGCTGGAACTCAGCATTACACTGGGCGCTGTGGTAGCGCTTTATTTAAAAATTTAGATAAATAAGTCATTTTTTACTGTGGGACCAATCCTAGCCGTTAGCGCGCGCTGAAGAAATAGAGACAGTTTCAAAAACTACATTTCATTGACTTTCTAACGGTATCAGTCCGTTTGAGTTACAACGGTTGCGTCACATATTCGTACCAACATGTATTTAGCGATATTTTTCTGATATTACTAGGTTGCATCGCTTTTAACAGTGAAACGATTGACTGTGGGACTTAATTGAACTGATTTTGGACTTTGACCTTATAAATGTGATAAATGAGACAATTGGACTCCAAGAAATAACATTCTTCTTAATTTGACATGATTGCTGGAACTCAGCATTACACTGGGCGCTGTGGTAGCGCTTTATTTAAAAATTTAGATAAATAAGTCATTTTTTACTGTGGGACCAATCCTAGCCGTTAGCGCGCGCTGAAGAAATAGAGACAGTTTCAAAAACTACATTTCATTGACTTTCTAACGGTATCAGTCCGTTTGAGTTACAACGGTTGCGTCACATATTCGTACCAACATGTATTTAGCGATATTTTTCTGATATTACTAGGTTGCATCGCTTTTAACAGTGAAACGATTGACTGTGGGACTTAATTGAACTGATTTTGGACTTTGACCTTATAAATGTGATAAATGAGACAATTGGACTCCAAGAAATAACATTCTTCTTAATTTGACATGATTGCTGGAACTCAGCATTACACTGGGCGCTGTGGTAGCGCTTTATTTAAAAATTTAGATAAATAAGTCATTTTTTACTGTGGGACCAATCCTAGCCGTTAGCGCGCGCTGAAGAAATAGAGACAGTTTCAAAAACTACATTTCATTGACTTTCTAACGGTATCAGTCCGTTTGAGTTACAACGGTTGCGTCACATATTCGTACCAACATGTATTTAGCGATATTTTTCTGATATTACTAGGTTGCATCGCTTTTAACAGTGAAACGATTGACTGTGGGACTTAATTGAACTGATTTTGGACTTTGACCTTATAAATGTGATAAATGAGACAATTGGACTCCAAGAAATAACATTCTTCTTAATTTGACATGATTGCTGGAACTCAGCATTACACTGGGCGCTGTGGTAGCGCTTTATTTAAAAATTTAGATAAATAAGTCATTTTTTACTGTGGGACCAATCCTAGCCGTTAGCGCGCGCTGAAGAAATAGAGACAGTTTCAAAAACTACATTTCATTGACTTTCTAACGGTATCAGTCCGTTTGAGTTACAACGGTTGCGTCACATATTCGTACCAACATGTATTTAGCGATATTTTTCTGATATTACTAGGTTGCATCGCTTTTAACAGTGAAACGATTGACTGTGGGACTTAATTGAACTGATTTTGGACTTTGACCTTATAAATGTGATAAATGAGACAATTGGACTCCAAGAAATAACATTCTTCTTAATTTGACATGATTGCTGGAACTCAGCATTACACTGGGCGCTGTGGTAGCGCTTTATTTAAAAATTTAGATAAATAAGTCATTTTTTACTGTGGGACCAATCCTAGCCGTTAGCGCGCGCTGAAGAAATAGAGACAGTTTCAAAAACTACATTTCATTGACTTTCTAACGGTATCAGTCCGTTTGAGTTACAACGGTTGCGTCACATATTCGTACCAACATGTATTTAGCGATATTTTTCTGATATTACTAGGTTGCATCGCTTTTAACAGTGAAACGATTGACTGTGGGACTTAATTGAACTGATTTTGGACTTTGACCTTATAAATGTGATAAATGAGACAATTGGACTCCAAGAAATAACATTCTTCTTAATTTGACATGATTGCTGGAACTCAGCATTACACTGGGCGCTGTGGTAGCGCTTTATTTAAAAATTTAGATAAATAAGTCATTTTTTACTGTGGGACCAATCCTAGCCGTTAGCGCGCGCTGAAGAAATAGAGACAGTTTCAAAAACTACATTTCATTGACTTTCTAACGGTATCAGTCCGTTTGAGTTACAACGGTTGCGTCACATATTCGTACCAACATGTATTTAGCGATATTTTTCTGATATTACTAGGTTGCATCGCTTTTAACAGTGAAACGATTGACTGTGGGACTTAATTGAACTGATTTTGGACTTTGACCTTATAAATGTGATAAATGAGACAATTGGACTCCAAGAAATAACATTCTTCTTAATTTGACATGATTGCTGGAACTCAGCATTACACTGGGCGCTGTGGTAGCGCTTTATTTAAAAATTTAGATAAATAAGTCATTTTTTACTGTGGGACCAATCCTAGCCGTTAGCGCGCGCTGAAGAAATAGAGACAGTTTCAAAAACTACATTTCATTGACTTTCTAACGGTATCAGTCCGTTTGAGTTACAACGGTTGCGTCACATATTCGTACCAACATGTATTTAGCGATATTTTTCTGATATTACTAGGTTGCATCGCTTTTAACAGTGAAACGATTGACTGTGGGACTTAATTGAACTGATTTTGGACTTTGACCTTATAAATGTGATAAATGAGACAATTGGACTCCAAGAAATAACATTCTTCTTAATTTGACATGATTGCTGGAACTCAGCATTACACTGGGCGCTGTGGTAGCGCTTTATTTAAAAATTTAGATAAATAAGTCATTTTTTACTGTGGGACCAATCCTAGCCGTTAGCGCGCGCTGAAGAAATAGAGACAGTTTCAAAAACTACATTTCATTGACTTTCTAACGGTATCAGTCCGTTTGAGTTACAACGGTTGCGTCACATATTCGTACCAACATGTATTTAGCGATATTTTTCTGATATTACTAGGTTGCATCGCTTTTAACAGTGAAACGATTGACTGTGGGACTTAATTGAACTGATTTTGGACTTTGACCTTATAAATGTGATAAATGAGACAATTGGACTCCAAGAAATAACATTCTTCTTAATTTGACATGATTGCTGGAACTCAGCATTACACTGGGCGCTGTGGTAGCGCTTTATTTAAAAATTTAGATAAATAAGTCATTTTTTACTGTGGGACCAATCCTAGCCGTTAGCGCGCGCTGAAGAAATAGAGACAGTTTCAAAAACTACATTTCATTGACTTTCTAACGGTATCAGTCCGTTTGAGTTACAACGGTTGCGTCACATATTCGTACCAACATGTATTTAGCGATATTTTTCTGATATTACTAGGTTGCATCGCTTTTAACAGTGAAACGATTGACTGTGGGACTTAATTGAACTGATTTTGGACTTTGACCTTATAAATGTGATAAATGAGACAATTGGACTCCAAGAAATAACATTCTTCTTAATTTGACATGATTGCTGGAACTCAGCATTACACTGGGCGCTGTGGTAGCGCTTTATTTAAAAATTTAGATAAATAAGTCATTTTTTACTGTGGGACCAATCCTAGCCGTTAGCGCGCGCTGAAGAAATAGAGACAGTTTCAAAAACTACATTTCATTGACTTTCTAACGGTATCAGTCCGTTTGAGTTACAACGGTTGCGTCACATATTCGTACCAACATGTATTTAGCGATATTTTTCTGATATTACTAGGTTGCATCGCTTTTAACAGTGAAACGATTGACTGTGGGACTTAATTGAACTGATTTTGGACTTTGACCTTATAAATGTGATAAATGAGACAATTGGACTCCAAGAAATAACATTCTTCTTAATTTGACATGATTGCTGGAACTCAGCATTACACTGGGCGCTGTGGTAGCGCTTTATTTAAAAATTTAGATAAATAAGTCATTTTTTACTGTGGGACCAATCCTAGCCGTTAGCGCGCGCTGAAGAAATAGAGACAGTTTCAAAAACTACATTTCATTGACTTTCTAACGGTATCAGTCCGTTTGAGTTACAACGGTTGCGTCACATATTCGTACCAACATGTATTTAGCGATATTTTTCTGATATTACTAGGTTGCATCGCTTTTAACAGTGAAACGATTGACTGTGGGACTTAATTGAACTGATTTTGGACTTTGACCTTATAAATGTGATAAATGAGACAATTGGACTCCAAGAAATAACATTCTTCTTAATTTGACATGATTGCTGGAACTCAGCATTACACTGGGCGCTGTGGTAGCGCTTTATTTAAAAATTTAGATAAATAAGTCATTTTTTACTGTGGGACCAATCCTAGCCGTTAGCGCGCGCTGAAGAAATAGAGACAGTTTCAAAAACTACATTTCATTGACTTTCTAACGGTATCAGTCCGTTTGAGTTACAACGGTTGCGTCACATATTCGTACCAACATGTATTTAGCGATATTTTTCTGATATTACTAGGTTGCATCGCTTTTAACAGTGAAACGATTGACTGTGGGACTTAATTGAACTGATTTTGGACTTTGACCTTATAAATGTGATAAATGAGACAATTGGACTCCAAGAAATAACATTCTTCTTAATTTGACATGATTGCTGGAACTCAGCATTACACTGGGCGCTGTGGTAGCGCTTTATTTAAAAATTTAGATAAATAAGTCATTTTTTACTGTGGGACCAATCCTAGCCGTTAGCGCGCGCTGAAGAAATAGAGACAGTTTCAAAAACTACATTTCATTGACTTTCTAACGGTATCAGTCCGTTTGAGTTACAACGGTTGCGTCACATATTCGTACCAACATGTATTTAGCGATATTTTTCTGATATTACTAGGTTGCATCGCTTTTAACAGTGAAACGATTGACTGTGGGACTTAATTGAACTGATTTTGGACTTTGACCTTATAAATGTGATAAATGAGACAATTGGACTCCAAGAAATAACATTCTTCTTAATTTGACATGATTGCTGGAACTCAGCATTACACTGGGCGCTGTGGTAGCGCTTTATTTAAAAATTTAGATAAATAAGTCATTTTTTACTGTGGGACCAATCCTAGCCGTTAGCGCGCGCTGAAGAAATAGAGACAGTTTCAAAAACTACATTTCATTGACTTTCTAACGGTATCAGTCCGTTTGAGTTACAACGGTTGCGTCACATATTCGTACCAACATGTATTTAGCGATATTTTTCTGATATTACTAGGTTGCATCGCTTTTAACAGTGAAACGATTGACTGTGGGACTTAATTGAACTGATTTTGGACTTTGACCTTATAAATGTGATAAATGAGACAATTGGACTCCAAGAAATAACATTCTTCTTAATTTGACATGATTGCTGGAACTCAGCATTACACTGGGCGCTGTGGTAGCGCTTTATTTAAAAATTTAGATAAATAAGTCATTTTTTACTGTGGGACCAATCCTAGCCGTTAGCGCGCGCTGAAGAAATAGAGACAGTTTCAAAAACTACATTTCATTGACTTTCTAACGGTATCAGTCCGTTTGAGTTACAACGGTTGCGTCACATATTCGTACCAACATGTATTTAGCGATATTTTTCTGATATTACTAGGTTGCATCGCTTTTAACAGTGAAACGATTGACTGTGGGACTTAATTGAACTGATTTTGGACTTTGACCTTATAAATGTGATAAATGAGACAATTGGACTCCAAGAAATAACATTCTTCTTAATTTGACATGATTGCTGGAACTCAGCATTACACTGGGCGCTGTGGTAGCGCTTTATTTAAAAATTTAGATAAATAAGTCATTTTTTACTGTGGGACCAATCCTAGCCGTTAGCGCGCGCTGAAGAAATAGAGACAGTTTCAAAAACTACATTTCATTGACTTTCTAACGGTATCAGTCCGTTTGAGTTACAACGGTTGCGTCACATATTCGTACCAACATGTATTTAGCGATATTTTTCTGATATTACTAGGTTGCATCGCTTTTAACAGTGAAACGATTGACTGTGGGACTTAATTGAACTGATTTTGGACTTTGACCTTATAAATGTGATAAATGAGACAATTGGACTCCAAGAAATAACATTCTTCTTAATTTGACATGATTGCTGGAACTCAGCATTACACTGGGCGCTGTGGTAGCGCTTTATTTAAAAATTTAGATAAATAAGTCATTTTTTACTGTGGGACCAATCCTAGCCGTTAGCGCGCGCTGAAGAAATAGAGACAGTTTCAAAAACTACATTTCATTGACTTTCTAACGGTATCAGTCCGTTTGAGTTACAACGGTTGCGTCACATATTCGTACCAACATGTATTTAGCGATATTTTTCTGATATTACTAGGTTGCATCGCTTTTAACAGTGAAACGATTGACTGTGGGACTTAATTGAACTGATTTTGGACTTTGACCTTATAAATGTGATAAATGAGACAATTGGACTCCAAGAAATAACATTCTTCTTAATTTGACATGATTGCTGGAACTCAGCATTACACTGGGCGCTGTGGTAGCGCTTTATTTAAAAATTTAGATAAATAAGTCATTTTTTACTGTGGGACCAATCCTAGCCGTTAGCGCGCGCTGAAGAAATAGAGACAGTTTCAAAAACTACATTTCATTGACTTTCTAACGGTATCAGTCCGTTTGAGTTACAACGGTTGCGTCACATATTCGTACCAACATGTATTTAGCGATATTTTTCTGATATTACTAGGTTGCATCGCTTTTAACAGTGAAACGATTGACTGTGGGACTTAATTGAACTGATTTTGGACTTTGACCTTATAAATGTGATAAATGAGACAATTGGACTCCAAGAAATAACATTCTTCTTAATTTGACATGATTGCTGGAACTCAGCATTACACTGGGCGCTGTGGTAGCGCTTTATTTAAAAATTTAGATAAATAAGTCATTTTTTACTGTGGGACCAATCCTAGCCGTTAGCGCGCGCTGAAGAAATAGAGACAGTTTCAAAAACTACATTTCATTGACTTTCTAACGGTATCAGTCCGTTTGAGTTACAACGGTTGCGTCACATATTCGTACCAACATGTATTTAGCGATATTTTTCTGATATTACTAGGTTGCATCGCTTTTAACAGTGAAACGATTGACTGTGGGACTTAATTGAACTGATTTTGGACTTTGACCTTATAAATGTGATAAATGAGACAATTGGACTCCAAGAAATAACATTCTTCTTAATTTGACATGATTGCTGGAACTCAGCATTACACTGGGCGCTGTGGTAGCGCTTTATTTAAAAATTTAGATAAATAAGTCATTTTTTACTGTGGGACCAATCCTAGCCGTTAGCGCGCGCTGAAGAAATAGAGACAGTTTCAAAAACTACATTTCATTGACTTTCTAACGGTATCAGTCCGTTTGAGTTACAACGGTTGCGTCACATATTCGTACCAACATGTATTTAGCGATATTTTTCTGATATTACTAGGTTGCATCGCTTTTAACAGTGAAACGATTGACTGTGGGACTTAATTGAACTGATTTTGGACTTTGACCTTATAAATGTGATAAATGAGACAATTGGACTCCAAGAAATAACATTCTTCTTAATTTGACATGATTGCTGGAACTCAGCATTACACTGGGCGCTGTGGTAGCGCTTTATTTAAAAATTTAGATAAATAAGTCATTTTTTACTGTGGGACCAATCCTAGCCGTTAGCGCGCGCTGAAGAAATAGAGACAGTTTCAAAAACTACATTTCATTGACTTTCTAACGGTATCAGTCCGTTTGAGTTACAACGGTTGCGTCACATATTCGTACCAACATGTATTTAGCGATATTTTTCTGATATTACTAGGTTGCATCGCTTTTAACAGTGAAACGATTGACTGTGGGACTTAATTGAACTGATTTTGGACTTTGACCTTATAAATGTGATAAATGAGACAATTGGACTCCAAGAAATAACATTCTTCTTAATTTGACATGATTGCTGGAACTCAGCATTACACTGGGCGCTGTGGTAGCGCTTTATTTAAAAATTTAGATAAATAAGTCATTTTTTACTGTGGGACCAATCCTAGCCGTTAGCGCGCGCTGAAGAAATAGAGACAGTTTCAAAAACTACATTTCATTGACTTTCTAACGGTATCAGTCCGTTTGAGTTACAACGGTTGCGTCACATATTCGTACCAACATGTATTTAGCGATATTTTTCTGATATTACTAGGTTGCATCGCTTTTAACAGTGAAACGATTGACTGTGGGACTTAATTGAACTGATTTTGGACTTTGACCTTATAAATGTGATAAATGAGACAATTGGACTCCAAGAAATAACATTCTTCTTAATTTGACATGATTGCTGGAACTCAGCATTACACTGGGCGCTGTGGTAGCGCTTTATTTAAAAATTTAGATAAATAAGTCATTTTTTACTGTGGGACCAATCCTAGCCGTTAGCGCGCGCTGAAGAAATAGAGACAGTTTCAAAAACTACATTTCATTGACTTTCTAACGGTATCAGTCCGTTTGAGTTACAACGGTTGCGTCACATATTCGTACCAACATGTATTTAGCGATATTTTTCTGATATTACTAGGTTGCATCGCTTTTAACAGTGAAACGATTGACTGTGGGACTTAATTGAACTGATTTTGGACTTTGACCTTATAAATGTGATAAATGAGACAATTGGACTCCAAGAAATAACATTCTTCTTAATTTGACATGATTGCTGGAACTCAGCATTACACTGGGCGCTGTGGTAGCGCTTTATTTAAAAATTTAGATAAATAAGTCATTTTTTACTGTGGGACCAATCCTAGCCGTTAGCGCGCGCTGAAGAAATAGAGACAGTTTCAAAAACTACATTTCATTGACTTTCTAACGGTATCAGTCCGTTTGAGTTACAACGGTTGCGTCACATATTCGTACCAACATGTATTTAGCGATATTTTTCTGATATTACTAGGTTGCATCGCTTTTAACAGTGAAACGATTGACTGTGGGACTTAATTGAACTGATTTTGGACTTTGACCTTATAAATGTGATAAATGAGACAATTGGACTCCAAGAAATAACATTCTTCTTAATTTGACATGATTGCTGGAACTCAGCATTACACTGGGCGCTGTGGTAGCGCTTTATTTAAAAATTTAGATAAATAAGTCATTTTTTACTGTGGGACCAATCCTAGCCGTTAGCGCGCGCTGAAGAAATAGAGACAGTTTCAAAAACTACATTTCATTGACTTTCTAACGGTATCAGTCCGTTTGAGTTACAACGGTTGCGTCACATATTCGTACCAACATGTATTTAGCGATATTTTTCTGATATTACTAGGTTGCATCGCTTTTAACAGTGAAACGATTGACTGTGGGACTTAATTGAACTGATTTTGGACTTTGACCTTATAAATGTGATAAATGAGACAATTGGACTCCAAGAAATAACATTCTTCTTAATTTGACATGATTGCTGGAACTCAGCATTACACTGGGCGCTGTGGTAGCGCTTTATTTAAAAATTTAGATAAATAAGTCATTTTTTACTGTGGGACCAATCCTAGCCGTTAGCGCGCGCTGAAGAAATAGAGACAGTTTCAAAAACTACATTTCATTGACTTTCTAACGGTATCAGTCCGTTTGAGTTACAACGGTTGCGTCACATATTCGTACCAACATGTATTTAGCGATATTTTTCTGATATTACTAGGTTGCATCGCTTTTAACAGTGAAACGATTGACTGTGGGACTTAATTGAACTGATTTTGGACTTTGACCTTATAAATGTGATAAATGAGACAATTGGACTCCAAGAAATAACATTCTTCTTAATTTGACATGATTGCTGGAACTCAGCATTACACTGGGCGCTGTGGTAGCGCTTTATTTAAAAATTTAGATAAATAAGTCATTTTTTACTGTGGGACCAATCCTAGCCGTTAGCGCGCGCTGAAGAAATAGAGACAGTTTCAAAAACTACATTTCATTGACTTTCTAACGGTATCAGTCCGTTTGAGTTACAACGGTTGCGTCACATATTCGTACCAACATGTATTTAGCGATATTTTTCTGATATTACTAGGTTGCATCGCTTTTAACAGTGAAACGATTGACTGTGGGACTTAATTGAACTGATTTTGGACTTTGACCTTATAAATGTGATAAATGAGACAATTGGACTCCAAGAAATAACATTCTTCTTAATTTGACATGATTGCTGGAACTCAGCATTACACTGGGCGCTGTGGTAGCGCTTTATTTAAAAATTTAGATAAATAAGTCATTTTTTACTGTGGGACCAATCCTAGCCGTTAGCGCGCGCTGAAGAAATAGAGACAGTTTCAAAAACTACATTTCATTGACTTTCTAACGGTATCAGTCCGTTTGAGTTACAACGGTTGCGTCACATATTCGTACCAACATGTATTTAGCGATATTTTTCTGATATTACTAGGTTGCATCGCTTTTAACAGTGAAACGATTGACTGTGGGACTTAATTGAACTGATTTTGGACTTTGACCTTATAAATGTGATAAATGAGACAATTGGACTCCAAGAAATAACATTCTTCTTAATTTGACATGATTGCTGGAACTCAGCATTACACTGGGCGCTGTGGTAGCGCTTTATTTAAAAATTTAGATAAATAAGTCATTTTTTACTGTGGGACCAATCCTAGCCGTTAGCGCGCGCTGAAGAAATAGAGACAGTTTCAAAAACTACATTTCATTGACTTTCTAACGGTATCAGTCCGTTTGAGTTACAACGGTTGCGTCACATATTCGTACCAACATGTATTTAGCGATATTTTTCTGATATTACTAGGTTGCATCGCTTTTAACAGTGAAACGATTGACTGTGGGACTTAATTGAACTGATTTTGGACTTTGACCTTATAAATGTGATAAATGAGACAATTGGACTCCAAGAAATAACATTCTTCTTAATTTGACATGATTGCTGGAACTCAGCATTACACTGGGCGCTGTGGTAGCGCTTTATTTAAAAATTTAGATAAATAAGTCATTTTTTACTGTGGGACCAATCCTAGCCGTTAGCGCGCGCTGAAGAAATAGAGACAGTTTCAAAAACTACATTTCATTGACTTTCTAACGGTATCAGTCCGTTTGAGTTACAACGGTTGCGTCACATATTCGTACCAACATGTATTTAGCGATATTTTTCTGATATTACTAGGTTGCATCGCTTTTAACAGTGAAACGATTGACTGTGGGACTTAATTGAACTGATTTTGGACTTTGACCTTATAAATGTGATAAATGAGACAATTGGACTCCAAGAAATAACATTCTTCTTAATTTGACATGATTGCTGGAACTCAGCATTACACTGGGCGCTGTGGTAGCGCTTTATTTAAAAATTTAGATAAATAAGTCATTTTTTACTGTGGGACCAATCCTAGCCGTTAGCGCGCGCTGAAGAAATAGAGACAGTTTCAAAAACTACATTTCATTGACTTTCTAACGGTATCAGTCCGTTTGAGTTACAACGGTTGCGTCACATATTCGTACCAACATGTATTTAGCGATATTTTTCTGATATTACTAGGTTGCATCGCTTTTAACAGTGAAACGATTGACTGTGGGACTTAATTGAACTGATTTTGGACTTTGACCTTATAAATGTGATAAATGAGACAATTGGACTCCAAGAAATAACATTCTTCTTAATTTGACATGATTGCTGGAACTCAGCATTACACTGGGCGCTGTGGTAGCGCTTTATTTAAAAATTTAGATAAATAAGTCATTTTTTACTGTGGGACCAATCCTAGCCGTTAGCGCGCGCTGAAGAAATAGAGACAGTTTCAAAAACTACATTTCATTGACTTTCTAACGGTATCAGTCCGTTTGAGTTACAACGGTTGCGTCACATATTCGTACCAACATGTATTTAGCGATATTTTTCTGATATTACTAGGTTGCATCGCTTTTAACAGTGAAACGATTGACTGTGGGACTTAATTGAACTGATTTTGGACTTTGACCTTATAAATGTGATAAATGAGACAATTGGACTCCAAGAAATAACATTCTTCTTAATTTGACATGATTGCTGGAACTCAGCATTACACTGGGCGCTGTGGTAGCGCTTTATTTAAAAATTTAGATAAATAAGTCATTTTTTACTGTGGGACCAATCCTAGCCGTTAGCGCGCGCTGAAGAAATAGAGACAGTTTCAAAAACTACATTTCATTGACTTTCTAACGGTATCAGTCCGTTTGAGTTACAACGGTTGCGTCACATATTCGTACCAACATGTATTTAGCGATATTTTTCTGATATTACTAGGTTGCATCGCTTTTAACAGTGAAACGATTGACTGTGGGACTTAATTGAACTGATTTTGGACTTTGACCTTATAAATGTGATAAATGAGACAATTGGACTCCAAGAAATAACATTCTTCTTAATTTGACATGATTGCTGGAACTCAGCATTACACTGGGCGCTGTGGTAGCGCTTTATTTAAAAATTTAGATAAATAAGTCATTTTTTACTGTGGGACCAATCCTAGCCGTTAGCGCGCGCTGAAGAAATAGAGACAGTTTCAAAAACTACATTTCATTGACTTTCTAACGGTATCAGTCCGTTTGAGTTACAACGGTTGCGTCACATATTCGTACCAACATGTATTTAGCGATATTTTTCTGATATTACTAGGTTGCATCGCTTTTAACAGTGAAACGATTGACTGTGGGACTTAATTGAACTGATTTTGGACTTTGACCTTATAAATGTGATAAATGAGACAATTGGACTCCAAGAAATAACATTCTTCTTAATTTGACATGATTGCTGGAACTCAGCATTACACTGGGCGCTGTGGTAGCGCTTTATTTAAAAATTTAGATAAATAAGTCATTTTTTACTGTGGGACCAATCCTAGCCGTTAGCGCGCGCTGAAGAAATAGAGACAGTTTCAAAAACTACATTTCATTGACTTTCTAACGGTATCAGTCCGTTTGAGTTACAACGGTTGCGTCACATATTCGTACCAACATGTATTTAGCGATATTTTTCTGATATTACTAGGTTGCATCGCTTTTAACAGTGAAACGATTGACTGTGGGACTTAATTGAACTGATTTTGGACTTTGACCTTATAAATGTGATAAATGAGACAATTGGACTCCAAGAAATAACATTCTTCTTAATTTGACATGATTGCTGGAACTCAGCATTACACTGGGCGCTGTGGTAGCGCTTTATTTAAAAATTTAGATAAATAAGTCATTTTTTACTGTGGGACCAATCCTAGCCGTTAGCGCGCGCTGAAGAAATAGAGACAGTTTCAAAAACTACATTTCATTGACTTTCTAACGGTATCAGTCCGTTTGAGTTACAACGGTTGCGTCACATATTCGTACCAACATGTATTTAGCGATATTTTTCTGATATTACTAGGTTGCATCGCTTTTAACAGTGAAACGATTGACTGTGGGACTTAATTGAACTGATTTTGGACTTTGACCTTATAAATGTGATAAATGAGACAATTGGACTCCAAGAAATAACATTCTTCTTAATTTGACATGATTGCTGGAACTCAGCATTACACTGGGCGCTGTGGTAGCGCTTTATTTAAAAATTTAGATAAATAAGTCATTTTTTACTGTGGGACCAATCCTAGCCGTTAGCGCGCGCTGAAGAAATAGAGACAGTTTCAAAAACTACATTTCATTGACTTTCTAACGGTATCAGTCCGTTTGAGTTACAACGGTTGCGTCACATATTCGTACCAACATGTATTTAGCGATATTTTTCTGATATTACTAGGTTGCATCGCTTTTAACAGTGAAACGATTGACTGTGGGACTTAATTGAACTGATTTTGGACTTTGACCTTATAAATGTGATAAATGAGACAATTGGACTCCAAGAAATAACATTCTTCTTAATTTGACATGATTGCTGGAACTCAGCATTACACTGGGCGCTGTGGTAGCGCTTTATTTAAAAATTTAGATAAATAAGTCATTTTTTACTGTGGGACCAATCCTAGCCGTTAGCGCGCGCTGAAGAAATAGAGACAGTTTCAAAAACTACATTTCATTGACTTTCTAACGGTATCAGTCCGTTTGAGTTACAACGGTTGCGTCACATATTCGTACCAACATGTATTTAGCGATATTTTTCTGATATTACTAGGTTGCATCGCTTTTAACAGTGAAACGATTGACTGTGGGACTTAATTGAACTGATTTTGGACTTTGACCTTATAAATGTGATAAATGAGACAATTGGACTCCAAGAAATAACATTCTTCTTAATTTGACATGATTGCTGGAACTCAGCATTACACTGGGCGCTGTGGTAGCGCTTTATTTAAAAATTTAGATAAATAAGTCATTTTTTACTGTGGGACCAATCCTAGCCGTTAGCGCGCGCTGAAGAAATAGAGACAGTTTCAAAAACTACATTTCATTGACTTTCTAACGGTATCAGTCCGTTTGAGTTACAACGGTTGCGTCACATATTCGTACCAACATGTATTTAGCGATATTTTTCTGATATTACTAGGTTGCATCGCTTTTAACAGTGAAACGATTGACTGTGGGACTTAATTGAACTGATTTTGGACTTTGACCTTATAAATGTGATAAATGAGACAATTGGACTCCAAGAAATAACATTCTTCTTAATTTGACATGATTGCTGGAACTCAGCATTACACTGGGCGCTGTGGTAGCGCTTTATTTAAAAATTTAGATAAATAAGTCATTTTTTACTGTGGGACCAATCCTAGCCGTTAGCGCGCGCTGAAGAAATAGAGACAGTTTCAAAAACTACATTTCATTGACTTTCTAACGGTATCAGTCCGTTTGAGTTACAACGGTTGCGTCACATATTCGTACCAACATGTATTTAGCGATATTTTTCTGATATTACTAGGTTGCATCGCTTTTAACAGTGAAACGATTGACTGTGGGACTTAATTGAACTGATTTTGGACTTTGACCTTATAAATGTGATAAATGAGACAATTGGACTCCAAGAAATAACATTCTTCTTAATTTGACATGATTGCTGGAACTCAGCATTACACTGGGCGCTGTGGTAGCGCTTTATTTAAAAATTTAGATAAATAAGTCATTTTTTACTGTGGGACCAATCCTAGCCGTTAGCGCGCGCTGAAGAAATAGAGACAGTTTCAAAAACTACATTTCATTGACTTTCTAACGGTATCAGTCCGTTTGAGTTACAACGGTTGCGTCACATATTCGTACCAACATGTATTTAGCGATATTTTTCTGATATTACTAGGTTGCATCGCTTTTAACAGTGAAACGATTGACTGTGGGACTTAATTGAACTGATTTTGGACTTTGACCTTATAAATGTGATAAATGAGACAATTGGACTCCAAGAAATAACATTCTTCTTAATTTGACATGATTGCTGAACTCCAGCAATTACACCTGGGCGCTGTGGTAGCGCTTTATTTAAAAATTTAGATAAATAAGTCATTTTTTACTGTGGGACCAATCCTAGCCGTTAGCGCGCGCTGAAGAAATAGAGACAGTTTCAAAAACTACATTTCATTGACTTTCTAACGGTATCAGTCCGTTTGAGTTACAACGGTTGCGTAACATATTCGTACCAACATATATTTAGCAGTATTTAGCAATATTTTTCTGATATTACTAGGTTGCATCGCTTTTAACAGTGAAACGATTGACTGTGGGACTTAATTGAACTGATTTTGGACTTTGACCTTATAAATGTGATAAATGAGACAATTGGACTCCAAGAAATAACATTCTTCTTAATTTGACATGATTGCTGGAACTCAGCATTACACTGGGCGCTGTGGTAGCGCTTTATTTAAAAATTTAGATAAATAAGTCATTTTTTACTGTGGGACCAATCCTAGCCGTTAGCGCGCGCTGAAGAAATAGAGACAGTTTCAAAAACTACATTTCATTGACTTTCTAACGGTATCAGTCCGTTTGAGTTACAACGGTTGCGTCACATATTCGTACCAACATGTATTTAGCGATATTTTTCTGATATTACTAGGTTGCATCGCTTTTAACAGTGAAACGATTGACTGTGGGACTTAATTGAACTGATTTTGGACTTTGACCTTATAAATGTGATAAATGAGACAATTGGACTCCAAGAAATAACATTCTTCTTAATTTGACATGATTGCTGGAACTCAGCGATTACACTGGGCGCTGTGGTAGCGCTTTATTTAAAAATTTAGATAAATAAGTCATTTTTTACTGTGGGACCAATCCTAGCCGTTAGCGCGCGCTGAAGAAATAGAGACAGTTTCAAAAACTACATTTCATTGACTTTCTAACGGTATCAGTCCGTTTGAGTTACAACGGTTGCGTCACATATTCGTACCAACATGTATTTAGCGATATTTTTCTGATATTACTAGGTTGCATCGCTTTTAACAGTGAAACGATTGACTGTGGGACTTAATTGAACTGATTTTGGACTTTGACCTTATAAATGTGATAAAATGAGACAATTTGGGACCTCCAGGAAATAACATATTCTTCTTAATTTGACAAATTGGCTGCGCGCTCAGCAATATACACTGGGCGGCGTGGTGAGCGCTTTATTATAAAAATTTAGGTAAATAAAAGTCATCTTTTACTAGTGGGAACGGCAAATACTTAGGCCGTTAGCGCGCGCTGAAGAAATACGAGCATAGTTTCAAAAAACCTACATATATCATTACTTTCTAACGTATAAAAGTCCAGTCATGAGTTACAACGGTTGACGTCACATATTCGATGCAACATGTATATGTAGGACAGTATTTATTCTGATATTACTGAAAGGATATGCAATCGCTTTAAACAGTGAAACGATTGACTGCCTGAGACTTAATTTAGAAACTGGATTTCTGGACTATTGACCATATAAAATGTGATAAATGAGGACCAATTGGACTCCAGGAAAAATAACATATCTGTCACTTAATTGACATTGATTGCTGGAACTCAGCGATTACACTGGGTCACTGTGGTAGGCGCTTTATTTAAAAATTTATATAAAAAGTATTTTTTACGTGTGGGGACCAATCCTAGCCGTTAGCGCGCCGCTGAAGAAATAGAGACAGTTTTCAAAAAACTACATTTCATTACTTTCTAACGGTATCAAGTCCGTTTGGTTACAACGGTTGCGTCACATATTCGTGCCAACATGTATTTAGCGATATTTTCTGATATTACTAGGTTGCATCGCTTTAACAGTGAAACGATTGACTGTGGACTTAATTAACTGATTTTGGACTTTGACCTTATAAATGTGATAAATGAGACAATTGGACTCCAAGGAAATAACATTCTTCTTAATTTGACATGATTGCTGGAACTCAGCGATTACACTGGGCACTGTACGGTGGCGCTTTATTTAAACATTTAATATAAATAAGTCATTTTTTACTGTGGGACCAACCCTAGCTGTTAGCCGCGGCTGAAGAAATAGGAGACAGATTCAAAAAGTAAATTTCATTGACTTTCCTAAACGGGTATCAGAGTCCGTTTGAGTTACAACGGTTGCGTCACATATTCTGTACCAACATGTATTTAGCGATATTTTTCTGATATTACTAGGTTGCATCGCTTTTAACAGTGAAACGATTGACTGTGGGACTTAATTGAACTGATTTTGGACTTTGAACCTTATAAAATGTGATAAATGAGAACAATTGGATCCAAGAAATAACATTCTTCTTAATTTGACATGATTGCTGGAACTCAGCAATTACACTGGACGCTGTGGTAGCGCTTTAATTTAAACATTTAGATAAATAAGTCATCTTTTACTGTGGGACCAACCCTAGCTGTTAGCGCGCGCTGAGGAAATAGAGACAGATTCAAAACTAAATTTCATTGACTTTCTAACGGTATCAATCCGTTTGAGTTACAACGCTTGCGTCACATATTCGTACCAACATGGATTTAGCGATATTGTTCTGATATTACTAGGTTGCAATCGCTTTTAACAGTGAAACGATTGACTGTGGGAACTTAATTGAACTGATTTTGGATTGAACCTTATGAATGTGATAGATGAACAATTGGACTCCAATAAATAACATTCTTCTAATTTGACATGATTGCTGGAACTCAGCGATTACACTGGGCGCTGTGGTAGCGCTTTATTTAAAAATTTTAGATAAATAAGTCATTTTTTACTGTGGGACCAATCCTAGCCGTTAGCGCGCGCTGAAGAAATAGAGACAGATTCAAAAACTACATTTCATTGACTTTCTAACGGTATCAGTCCGTTTGATTAAACGGTTGCGTCACATATTCGTACCAACATGTATTTAGCGATATTTTTCTGATATTACTAGGTTGCATCGCTTTTAACAGTGAAAGGATTGACTGTGGGACTTAATTGAACTGATTTTGGACTTTGACCTTATGAATGTGATAAATGAGACAATTGGACTCCAAGAAATAACATTCTTCTTAATTTGACATGATTGCTGGAACTCAGCGATTACACTGGGCGCTGTGATAGCGCTTTATTTAAAAATTTAGATAAATAAGTTATTTTTACTGTGGGACCAATCCTAGCCGTTAGGCGCGCGCTGAAGAAATAGAGACAGTTTCAAAAACTACATTTCATTGATTTCTAACGGTATCAATCCGTTTGAGTTACAACGGTTGCGTCACATATTCGTACCAACATGTATTTTAGCGATATTTCTCTGATATTACTAGGTTGCATCGCTTTAACAGTGAAACGATTGACTGTGGGACTTAATTGAACTGATTTTGGACTTTGACCTTATAAATGTGATAAATGAGACATTGGACTCCAAGAAATAACATTCTTCTTAATTTGACATGATTGCTGGAACTCAGCGATCACACTGGGCACTGTGGTGGCGCTTATTTAAAATTTAAATAAATAAGTATTTTTTTACTGTGGGACCAATCCTAGCTGTTAGCGCGCGCTGAAGAAATAGAGACAGTTTCAAAAACTACATTTCATTGACTTTCTAACAGTATCAGTCCGTTTGAGTTACAACGGTTGCGTCACATATTTGTACAACATGTATTTAGCGACATTTTTCTGATATTAACTAGGGTATGCATCGGGGCTTTTTAACAGTGAACGATTGGACTGTGGGACTGTAATTGAACTGATTTTGGACTTTGACCTTATAATGTGATAAATGAGGACAATTGGATTCAAGAAATAACATTCTTCTTAATTTGACATGATTGCTGGAACTCAGCAATTACACTGGGACGCTTGTTGGTAGCCGCTTTATTTAAACATTAGATAAATAAGTCATCTTTTACTGTGGGACCAACCCTAGCTGTTAGCGCGCGCTGAGGAAATAGAACAGATTCAAAAACTAAATTTCATTGGACTTTCTAACGGTATCAATCCGTTTGAGTTACACGCTTTGCGTCACATATTCGTACAACATGGATTTAGCGGATATTGTTCTGATATTACTAGGTTGCATCGCTTTTAACAGTGAACGATGACTGTGGGACTTAATTGAACTGAATTTTGGACTTAGAACCTTATGAAATGGTGATAGATGAGACAATTGGACTCCAAAAATAACATTCTTCTTAATTTGACATGATTGCTGGAACTCAGCGATTACACTGGGGCTCTGTGGTAGCGCTTTATTTAAAAATTTAGATAAATAAGTCATTTTTTACTGTGGACCAATCCTAGCCGTTAGCGCGCGCTGAAGAATAGAGACAGATTCAAAAACTACATTTCATTGACTTTCTAACGGTATCAGTCCGTTTGATTTAAACGGTTGCGTCACATATTCGTACCAACATGTATTAGCGATATTTTTCTGATATTACTATGTTGCAATCGCTTTTTAACAGTGAAAGGATTGACTGTGGGACTTAATTGAACTGATTTTGGACTTTGACCTTATGAATGTGATAAATGAGACAATTGGACTCCAAGAAATAACATTCTTCTTAATTTGACATGATTGCTGGAACTCAGCGATTACACTGGGCGCTGTGGATAGCGCTTTATTTAAAAATTTAGATAAATAAGTCAATTTTTACTGTGGGACCAATCCTAGCGTTAGCGCGCGCTGAAGAAATAGAGACAGTTTCAAAAACTACATTTCATTGATTTTCTAACGGTATCAATCCGTTTGAGTTACAACGGTTGCGTCACATATTCGTACCAACATGTATTTAGCTATAATTTCTCTGATAATACTAGTTGCATCGCTTTTAACAGTGAAACGATTGACTGTGGGACTTAATTGAACTGATTTTGGACTTTGACCTTATAAATGTGATAAATGAGACAATTGGACTCCAAGAAATAACATTCTTCTTAATTTGACATGATTGCTGGAACTCAGCGATCACACTGGGCACTGTGGTGGCGCTTTATTTAAAATTTAAATAAATAAGTATTTTTTTACTGTGGGACCAATCCTAGCTGTTAGTGCGCGCTGAAGAAATAGAGACAGTTTCAAAAACTACATTTCATTGACTTTCTAACGGTATCAGTCCGTTTGAGTTACAACGGTTGCGTCACATATTTGTACCAACATGTATTTAGCGACATTTTTCTGATATTACTAGGTTGCATCGCTTTTAACAGTGAAACGATTGACTGTGGGACTTAATTGAACTGATTTTGGACTTTGACCTTATTAAATGTGATAAATGAGACAATTGGATTCCAAGAAATAACATCTTCTTAATTGACATGATTGCTGGAACTCAGCAATTACAATGGACGCTGTGGTAGCGCTTTATTTAAACATTTAGATAAATAAGTCATCTTTTACTGTGGGACCAACCCTAGCTGTTAGCGCGCGCTGAGGAAATAGAGACAGATTCAAAAACTAAATTTCATTGACTTTCTAACGGTATCAATCCGTTTGAGTTACAACGCTTGCGTCACATATTCTTACCAACATGGATTTAGCGATATTGTTCTGATATTACTAGGTTGCATCGCTTTTAACAGTGAAACGATTGACTGTGGGACTTAATTGAACTGATTTTGGACTTTGACCTTATAAATGTGATAAATGAGACAATTGGATTCCAAGAAATAACATTCTTCTTAATTTGACATGATTGCTGGAACTTAGCAATTACACTGGACGCTGTGGTAGCGCTTTATTTAAACATTTAGATAAATAAGTCATCTTTTACTGTGGGACCAACACTAGCTGTTAGCGCGCGCTGAGGAAATAGAGACAGATTCAAAAACTAAATTTCATTGACTTTCTAACGGTATCAATCCGTTTGAGTTACAACGCTTGCGTCACATATTCGTACCAACATGGATTTAGCGATATTGTTCTGATATTACTAGGTTGCATCGCTTTTAACAGTGAAACGATTGACTGTGGGACTTAATTGAACTCAACCTCGTCCCCAGGGCTTGTTAGGCTTTTTATATTTGGACGGCCTGAACAAGGCCCTGGCCCTGGCTGGTCTCGTGACAAATTTGATTGGCCGTAAGAACTCGCATAATTAAAATGCGTCCCGCGAGTGATATTAGAGGCAAAATTATGTGGCGAGAAAAAATCAAAATTCGAGAACTTTTCCTGGTGATGGACCGCGGATTAGCAATTCAAAAAGTAGCTCTTTAAAAATGGTGGCTGTTATTTTGTGGGTGTTGCGTTTGGTTTGGTTTTTGATGTTGTTCTACTAGCTAAATGTAGCTAGATTCAAAATTTTGGAAAAACATTATTTTTGATATGGAACTGCAACAGTTCTGAAAGTATTTTACCAGAAAGAAGATTAACAATAACTGGTTGAAAACAGGTTTCAGCATCTTGTGTTGCTAAAAACTCACACTTTTAAATGAACTGAAGAAGGAACGAACTTCACAAGCGATCAAAACTGTCATGCATATATAGCTAGCTATATGTAACATAATGTTTAGCTATGGAAAAGTAAGTGCATATCATCTTGTGTGCTAGGGTAGACTTAAAAATTCTTATTAATATTTAATATTTTGCTTTATGATTCTTGTTCCTGCATTGAATATGGGTAGGCCTCGTATCCTACACAGGAACCTTAGGCTATGTACCATTTTGTGTTCTGTTAAAGTATTACTTTGTAATTTGTGTTCTCACTGTACTTTCAACATTCATCATTATTGTATGATATTCTTGTGTATGGACAATATATACAAATCCTTGTCAGTAAAACCCTTACAGTAGTTTTGTTTGTTCTGTTGTAATATGTCTAATTCTTAAATTTTCAGAAAATGGAGAATGCAAACATAGCATGGCCGCATCTATAACACCAAAGAAGTTTTATCCAAGAAAAAATGTTTCGCAACAGGGAGTGTGTAGATTATGTGGAAAATTCACTCAGCAGAGACACCTAATCAAAATTTTTTTCTAAAATTGGATTGGCAAAAAATCTTGCTTCAAAAGTGCATGAAGTGTGTGGGCATAGGTATCAACGAGCATGACTGTATAACGAAAGTCGTTTGCCGAACATGCGAATCTTTTATTACCAAGGTTGACGAGTACAGGAAATCTTGTCACAACGTCCAAGGTGAACTTAATCGAAACATGTCTGTCAAGAGAATGCTGCTACCAGAAGATTGTAACACAATCACAAGCAAAAATGAACCTTCTCGTAAGAAATTATTTGATTTAACAAACGTACAAAGTGCAGATAACATTGATAAAGAGAATATTGAATCAAGTGACAGTATTTTGAAAAAATTGAACAATGTTTTTGGCACAAAAGAAGTACCCTTTATTGGGAAATTAATGTGGGAGACACCTGGTTTTAAAGATGTTTTTGTCAAATTATTACTCTCTGATCTGAATATGGCATGTAAAAGTCTATGCAGGAGAGATGAAAATGGTTCAACTTTACTTAACAATACCTATGATGGACTTTCAAATTTGCAGATCAAAAATATCAAAACTGAGATGTTGAAAATCCCCTATTTTGTCGATATTCTGGAAACAATTGCTGGTGATATTGAAAACAGGCAGAATGAAATAAAATATGCTTTCATTTACTCAATTCTGATGCAGTCACGTTGGCACGAACTTAGTTTATTTCAAAGGATTAACACCACTCTTTTAATAGAAGGTGGTTGCAGTAAACAGGTATGTATATATATATATGTATATATACATAATATAATAATAAAGGATTTTGTGTAAGCAATTGAACTGATTTTTATTTATTCTCACATTACTTTTAAGCTTTTCAGCAAGAGACCTGTGAATCTATCAATTTATTTTTTTAATTTTCTCAATATTGAGTTATCAGTACCTTTTTTCACTTGTTCAGCCTTATCAGTCACTTATTTGTCAACTGGCGTGGCGGTAATGGGAAAAATATTGAAGACGACCTTGCTCAGGAGATTGTGAATAAAGTTTCCAAAAATATAGTTCAGAGAATGGGTCCTAACAAGACAATATCATCTATAACTAAAATTACTAAAGCTGCTAACGGAATTAAAGAAATCCTGGAAAATTATGACAAAAATGCTAGTATACACAGATCCTCTACACAACATAGCACCAGTGATGCTTTTGAAGATGAGAATGAAATGATATTAGATCTTCTCGAACTAAAACCTTTTCACCATTCATCAGGTCGTTTCCATAACAGTTTTCCAGCTATAAAAAGGTCACCTTTGCGCTATATGAACGTGACAGATTTTCACAATTGGTTGAAAAAACACAGAGATGAACTAGTTTGAAATTAGTTGCATTTATTTTTTTTAAATATTTTTTACAATTTATGTTATGATATATATTATATACCTTAAAAGTGAGAAAAAAATATTAATTCGAGTTAACGTACAAAAAAAGATATGCATCTGAAATTTCACAAGTGGAAGCTTTTTTTGTTTGAGTTCTTTTCTAAGTTTGATGGACCAGAGTTCTTTTCTAAGTTTGATGGACCAGAGACATAAAAATTGTCAAATTTGCTCCTTAATAAAATATACAGAAAAGTCAGTGTTTATATTGCATAAAAATAGTTTTTTCATATCCTTGTTTTAAAAAATAACCTCACAAATTTTTAACACCTAGGAGCATAACATTCAACAAGGTCATATATTTTTTTTGAATACGTTTCATCGCAAATACCAAATTTATCAAACATATCGTCCAAGGTATTTATATATTGTAACTGTTGTAAGATGTCTTCAATACATTTTGAATTATATTCTTGTTGTGGTAAGACATGGAATAACGCTAATTCAGATTGGATTTTTACTTCAAATAGTTCTTTTCGTAACTTTTCGAAATTAACACCATCCAGTGGTCTGAAAGTTTTTTTTCAATGTGGTTTAATTCTTTGTCTTCACAATGATTCTCATCTCCATTACAATTAGAACAACATGAAACTTGTGCTTGACAAGAAAATCCAAAATATGTGAGAATAGTTTTCCTCAAACAATTTGTTGTTGTGCAATATTCTTTCATTGCAGTTGACATAATTTTATTATTTTCACTTATATCAGAGTTATTGTAATATATTATTGCAGAAGAGGAATTTCCATTTCTACCAGCTCTACCAAACTCTTGTAAATACGATTCTAATGTAGCTGGTGGTGTGATATGTATGACTTTTGTAACATGTGGTATATTTACACCCATACCAAGTGCAGCTGTGGCAAAAATTACTCGAATGTTTGAATTTTCTTTCCTAATTTCTTCAATTATGTCATATTTCATTAGTTTCGTAGTGGGTGCATGAAATTGTGCAAATAATCTGTTGGCCGGAACACAATTTTCACCAACAAACGGATCTTTAATTTTCGAATTGAACAACTTAAATGCATATCCACAGTACTTTAACTTCATATATATAATAGTCATTGGAAATTTTTCTCTAAGTCTGTTGAGTCCTTTGGTCATTGGCAAAAGAATTTCATCATAACTGGCTTTGCTATAGTTATTTGGCATTCTTTTTCGTACAGTTAGTTTTATATTTGGACGATTTGGACTGCTCCGGACAATTTTGCACGAGGAAATAGATAAACTGTCAGTAATTTTTTCAACCAATTTCACATTTTCTGTTATTTGGATTTTGTGAGTGATATCTTTGCTAAATAAGCTGATAATTTCACTAGTTTCCTCTCTTTCTGTATTTAAAACGCCAGCTGGAACACATTGAGCTTCCATTGTTTTTATTTGGTCTTCAATAATTGACGTCAATGGAGTCACGACGATTACAATGTTTTGAGAACATTTTCTTGGTAGAAAATCAGGCAACAGTTGGTATATCAAAGACTTCCCATATCCAGTTGGAAGAACAGCCAGTACGTCGTGGCCATTAAGCAAGCTTTCCCAACAGGCAACTTGCTTAGGTTTTAAGAAAAAGCCAGCCACATTATTACATTCAAGTGAAGTTTGAATACGACTAAATAAATTCACCACTTTGTCCATTTTCTGCATTTGGCGTACTAAAATTGTAACTCGCCGAGATTAGAACATTTAATAAGTATTTTTGATGATGGTCTCGACTGCCTGTGTATATTTTTACCGTGTGCGTTGGAAGAGCGAGCAAAATAATTATTTTCAAAATACCCAGCATACGTGGGTATTTTGTCGGCACGTGACCAGCCAGGGCCAGGGCCTTGTTCAGGCCGTCCAAATATAAAAAGCCTAACAAGCCCTGGGGACGAGGTTGAATTGAACTGATTTTGGACTTAGACCTTATGAATGTGATAGATGAGACAATTGGACTCCAATAAATAACATTCTTCTTAATTTGACATGATTGCTGGAACTCAGCGATTACACTGGGCTCTGTGGTAGCGCTTTATTTAAAAATTTAGATAAATAAGTCATTTTTTACTGTGGGACCAATCCTAGCCGTTAGCGCGCGCTGAAGAAATAGAGACAGATTCAAAAACTACATTTCATTGACTTTCTAACGGTATCAGTCCGTTTGATTTAAACGGTTGCGTCACATATTCGTACCAACATGTATTTAGCGATATTTTTCTGATATTACTATGTTGCATCGCTTCTAACAGTGAAAGGATTGACTGTGGGACTTAATTGAACTGATTTTGGACTTTGACCTTATGAATGTGATAAATGAGACAATTGGACTCCAAGAAATAACATTCTTCTTAATTTGACATGATTGCTGGAACTCAGCGATTACACTGGGCGCTGTGATAGCGCTTTATTTAAAAATTTAGATAAATAAGTCAATTTTTACTGTGGGACCAATCCTAGCCGTTAGCGCGCGCTGAAGAAATAGAGACAGTTTCAAAAACTACATTTCATTGATTTTCTAACGGTATCAATCCGTTTGAGTTACAACGGTTGCGTCACATATTCGTACCAACATGTATTTAGCGATATTTCTCTGATAATACTAGGTTGCATCGCTTTTAACAGTGAAACGATTGACTGTGGGACTTAATTGAACTGATTTTGGACTTTGACCTTATAAATGTGATAAATGAGACAATTGGACTCCAAGAAATAACATTCTTCTTAATTTGACATGATTGCTGGAACTCAGCGATCACACTGGGCACTGTGGTGGCGCTTTATTTAAAATTTAAATAAATAAGTATTTTATTACTGTGGGACCAATCCTAGCCGTTAGCGCACGCTGAAGAAATAGAGACAGTTTCAAAAACTACATTTCATTGATTTTCTAACGGTATCAATCCGTTTGAGTTACAACGGTTGCGTCGCATATTCGTACCAACATGTATTTAGCGATATTTTTCTGATATTACTAGGTTGCATCGCTTTTAACAGTGAAACGATTGACTGTGGGACTTAATTGAACTGATTTGGGACTTTGACCTTATAAATGTGATAAATGAGACAATTGCACTCCAAGAAATAACATTCTTCTTAATTTGACATGATTGCTGGAACTCAGCAATTACACTGACCGCTGTGGTAGCGCTTTCATTAAAAATTTAGATAATTAAGTCATTTTTTACTGTGGGACCAATCCTAGCTGTTAGCGCGCGCTAAAGAAATAGAGACAGATTCAAAAACTAAACTTCATTGACTTTCTAAGGGTATCAATCCGTTTGAGTTAGAACGGTTGCGTCACATATTCGTACCAACATGTATTTAGCGATATTTTTCTGATATTACTAGGTTGCATCGCTTTTAACAGTGAAACGATTGACTGTGGGACTTAATTGAACTGATTTTGGACTTTGACCATATAAATGTGATAAATGAGACAATTGGACTCCAAGAAATAACATTCTTCTTAATTTGACATGATTGCTGGAACTCAGCAATTACACTGGGCGCTGTGGTAGCGCTTTATTTAAAAATTTAGATAAATAAGTCATTTTTTACTGTGGGACCAATCCTAGCTGTTAGCGCGCGCTGAAGAAATAGAGACAGATTCAAAAACTACATTTCAATGCCTTTCTAACCGTATCAGTCCGTTTGAGTTAGAACGGTTGCGTCACATATTCGTACCAACATGTATTTAGCGATATTTTTCTGATATTACTAGGTTGCATCGCTTTTAACAGTGAAACGATTGACTGTGGGACTTAATTGAACTGATTTTAGACTTTGACCTTATAAATGTAATAAATGAGACAATTGGACTCCAAGAAATAACATTCTTCTTAATTTGACATGATTGCTGGAACTCAGCAATTACACTGGGCGCTGTGGTAGCGCTTTATTTAAAAATTTAGATAAATAAGTCATTTTTTACTGTGGGACCAATCCTAGCTGTTAGCGCGCGCTGAGGAAATAGAGACAGATTCAAAAACTACATTTCAATGCCTTTCTAACCGTATCAGTCCGTTTGAGTTAGAACGGTTGCGTCACATATTCGTACCAACATGGATTTAGCGATATTGTTCTGATATTACTAGGTTGCATCGCTTTTAACAGTGAAACGATTGACTGTGGGACTTAATTGAACTGATTTTGGACTTTGACCTTATAAATGTGATAAATGAGACAATTGGATTCCAAGAAATAACATTCTTCTTAATTTGACATGATTGCTGGAACTCAGCAATTACACTGGACGCTGTGGTAGCGCTTTATTTAAACATTTAGATAAATAAGTCATCTTTTACTGTGGGACCAACCCTAGCTGTTAGCGCGCGCTGAGGAAATAGAGACAGATTCAAAAACTAAATTTCATTGACTTTCTAACGGTATCAATCCGTTTGAGTTACAACGCTTGCGTCACATATTCGTACCAACATGGATTTAGCGATATTGTTCTGATATTACTAGGTTGCATCGCTTTTAACAGTGAAACGATTGACTGTGGGACTTAATTGAACTGATTTTGGACTTAGACCTTATGAATGTGATAGATGAGACAATTGGACTCCAATAAATAACATTCTTCTTAATTTGACATGATTGCTGGAACTCAGCGATTACACTGGGCGCTGTGGTAGCGCTTTATTTAAAAATTTAGATAAATAAGTCATTTTTTACTGTGGGACCAATCCTAGCCGTTAGCGCGCGCTGAAGAAATAGAGACAGATTCAAAAACTACATTTCATTGACTTTCTAACGGTATCAGTCCGTTTGATTTAAACGGTTGCGTCACATATTCGTACCAACATGTATTTAGCGATATTTTTCTGATATTACTAGGTTGCATCGCTTTTAACAGTGAAAGGATTGACTGTGGGACTTAATTGAACTGATTTTGGACTTTGACCTTATGAATGTGATAAATGAGACAATTGGACTCCAAGAAATAACATTCTTCTTAATTTGACATGATTGCTGGAACTCAGCGATTACACTGGGCGCTGTGATAGCGCTTTATTTAAAAATTTAGATAAATAAGTCAATTTTTACTGTGGGACCAATCCTAGCCGTTAGCGCGCGCTGAAGAAATAGAGACAGTTTCAAAAACTACATTTCATTGATTTTCTAACGGTATCAATCCGTTTGAGTTACAACGGTTGCGTCACATAGTCGTACCAACATGTATTTAGCGATATTTCTCTGATAATACTAGGTTGCATCGCTTTTAACAGTGAAACGTTTGACTGTGGGACTTAATTGAACTGATTTTGGACTTTGACCTTATAAATGTGATAAATGAAACAATTGGACTCCAAGAAATAACATTCTTCTTAATTTGACATGATTGCTGGAACTCAGCAATTACACTGACCGCTGTGGTAGCGCTTTATTTAAAAATTTAGATAATTAAGTCATTTTTTAATGTGGGACCAATCCTAGCCCAATCCTAGACCAATCCGCGCTAAAGAAATAGAGAGAGATTCAAAAACTAAATTTCATTGACTTTCTACGGGTATCAATCCGTTTGAGTTAGAACGGTTGCGTCACATATTCGTACCAACATGTATTTAGCGATATTTTTCTGATATTACTTGGTTGCATCGCTTTTAACAGTGAAACGATTGACTGTGGGACTTAATTGGACTGATTTTGGACTTTGACCATATAAATGTGATAAATGAGACAATTGGACTCCAAGAAATAACATTCTTCTTAATTTGACATGATTGCTGGAACTCAGCAATTACACTGGGCGCTGTGGTAGCGCTTTATTTAAAAATTTAGATAAATAAGTCATTTTTTACTGTGGGACCAATCCTAGCTGTTAGCGCGCGCTGAAGAAATAGAGACAGATTCAAAAACTACATTTCAATGCCTTTCTAACCGTATCAGTCCGTTTGAGTTAGAACGGTTGCGTCACATATTCGTACCAACATGTATTTAGCGATATTTTTCTGATATTACTAGGTTGCATCGCTTTTAACAGTGAAACGATTGACTGTGGGACTTAATTGAACTGATTTTAGACTTTGACCTTATAAATGTAATAAATGAGACAATTGGACTCCAAGAAATAACATTCTTCTTAATTTGACATGATTGCTGGAACTCAGCAATTACACTGGGCGCTGTGGTAGCGCTTTATTTAAAAATTTAGATAAATAAGTCATTTTTTACTGTGGGACCAATCCTAGCTGTTAGCGCGCGCGGAGGAAATAGAGACAGATTCAAAAACTACATTTCAATGCCTTTCTAACCGTATCAGTCCGTTTGAGTTAGAACGGTTGCGTCACATATTCGTACCAACATGTATTTAGCGATATTTTTCTGATATTACTAGGTTGCATCGCTTTTAACAGTGAAACGATTGACTGTGGGACTTAATTGAACTGATATTAGACTTTGACCTTATAAATGTGATAAATGAGCCAATTGCACTCCAAGAAATAACATTCTTCTTAATTTGACATGATTGCTGGAACTCAGCAATTACACTGACCGCTGTGGTAGCGCTTTATTTAAAAATTTAGATAAATAAGTCATTTTTTACTGTGGGACCAATCCTAGCTGTTAGCGCGCGCTAAGGAAATAGAGACAGATTCAAAAACTACATTTCATTGACTTTCTAACGGTATCAATCCGTTTGAGTTAGAACGGTTGCGTCACATATTCGTACCAACATGTATTTAGCGATATTTTTCTGATATTACTAGGTTGCATCGCTTTTAACAGTGAAACGATTGACTGTGGGACTTAATTGAACTGATTTTGGACTTTGACCATATAAATGTGATAAATGAGACAATTGGACTCCAAGAAATAACATCTCTTATAATAATACGGAGTGTATGTGACGGTCATGGTGGATATCGTCATTTTCCTTTTATGTCGCCGAAATTTTCTTTGAAGTTGCCGAAAAAATTATGTCCATTTTGCTAGCGGGTTTACTTTGTTTACATCACGTGATGAAAATGACTCAATTTGATTTGCTGAAATAAATTTAACGGCTAACTTTTGAAAAATGGTGTCCTCTAGCCACCAAAAAAACCCACAAAAGAACGATCTTGAAAAAAGTAAAATAAGTGGTTCAAAAAAGCATATTTAAAAAGAAAAAAGTCCAAGTGAAGAAGTAGAAAAGTGAAGTTGGAAGTGAGAAGTGGAGCTACGTGGAGCTAGAAGTAAAGTAAAGTTAGAGGTAGAAAATAAAGGCCACCAAAAAAAAGCACAGAAGAACGATCCCTTTACCTTGAAAAAAAGGAAAAAAAGTGGTTCAAAAAAGCATAGCTATATATTTAAAAAGAAAAGAGACCAAGTGAAGAAGTAGAAAAGTGAAGTGAGAAGTGGAGCTAGATGTGAAGTAAAGTTAGAAGTAGAAAACAAAGGCTAGAGTTTGAAGTGGATTTGAAGTCACAAATAGTAAGAACTTTGATATTTTTAGACGTTTGTTTGGTTTTTATGTCGCTGGAGCAAGCAGACTCGCATTTTCCAGGAAAAGCCTCAGTTTTATATTTTACCGTGTATGTAGCCATATTTGTTTACGTTTTTTTGCATAATTCATGATGCACTGGCGCGTAACTAATGTATTGTCCTAAAATTCAAAATGCTACATAAAGCTGTTAGCTGACTAACAAACGGAAAACTTTGGTTTGTTGAACTGTATTGCTTCTCTTTATATGTGTTTTACTAAGCATAAATAGCTAGCTTTAGTTTTAGCTAAGTGTTCCCAGTTTAAGTATATTTAACTGGGTGTCTTAGCTACTGTTAGCTAGCTAATGTTAGCCTCCAAGTCCACCTCCCCATCCCATGACTAGCTCTAACCTATGACTTCTGTTGTTATTCCTCTTTTTTAATTATCTATAGCTAGCTACTATAGTTTCCAAACTTCTCTTCTTTTATGAGCACGAATTATGATGTAACAAGCTAGCTAGCTACCTACAAAATCTTTCAAAGACTTGAACTTTTGCAGGATAGTAGGATGTATTTTTATGCCCATAGAATATATATAATTTTTTTCACATTTTACCTGTGAACTTTACAAGGGGGACCACATGCACTATGACAAGTGGAACGAATTTTATAGAATTTAAAGTGTGTGTGTTAAGTTATTTTTTATTGTTTTGTTTCTGATTTTGTAATCTAATGGGTGATGACTATATGCAATGAAATGACTAAATTTTGATGTGTTTCATAACCTTTTTGTGGAAGATTGATGGGTAATGGCAATATACGACATGCTGAATGAAATTATTTTTGTTGATTTAGATGTGTTTCTCAAAAACCAATCTGTTTTACATTTTGTGTAAACTTTTGTTTACGAACCGTATATATACAATGTTTCCAAAATAATGATCTTTTTTTATTCAAGTTTATTCCTTGCTTATTGATTTTTTGACATTTAGGTTCAAAATTGTTGGTAAAGGGCAGTACGGATCATCATACTAAAAAAGAAAATCTTTTGTGTTCTTAACCGGTTGATTTTTACATTTTGTCTAAATTTTTGTGGGAGAGAATGGTATGCAACTTAAATGACTGATTTTTGTAGATTTAAATTTGATGTGTTCTAAACTATGGCTTTTTCATATTTTTGTATAAGCTTTTAAGGGAAAGACAATATTTAAAATAGTTAAAAAGAACTTATTTTTGTTGATTTGTGCTAACTCTTGCAGGCCAACTTTTTGACATTTCCGAATAAAATACTGAGAGTTTTCAACATAATCACTTATAAGATGTACATATTTGAGATACGTTATTTCTGACATTGTTATTATCCATGTTGTGACTCTCGGTGTTGTAACTGTCGGTGTTCTTACTGTCGGTTTTGTGAGTATTGGTGTTGTGAGTGTCTATGTTGTGAGTGTCGTTGTTGTAACTTTTTATCAACTAGATTTTGCACCTTGCAAGCTGTTCTTTTTTTATTTTGTGTAAGATTTGACATTTGACATTTTGTGTAAGATTTTAAGAACATTTTTTTTTTGTATATGCACTGCTGACGCCAGCAAAACATCTAAAACAACCAATTTTTTTAATGGCCTTTTGCCTAAGTGGATTTTTCCACGGGCCTTATCGACTAGTTCTTCTTAATTTGACATGATTGCTGGAACTCAGCAATTACACTGGGCGCTGTGGTAGCGCTTTATTTAAAAATTTAGATAAATAAGTCATTTTTTACTGTGGGACCAATCCTAGCTGTTAGCGCGCGCTGAGGAAATAGAGACAGATTCAAAAACTACATTTCAATGCCTTTCTAACCGTATCAGTCCGTTTGAGTTAGAACGGTTGCGTCACATATTCGTACCAACATGTATTTAGCGATATTTTTCTGATATTACTAGGTTGCATCGCTTTTAACAGTGAAACGATTGACTGTGGGACTTAATTGAACTGATTTTAGACTTTGACCTTATAAATGTAATAAATGAGACAATTGGACTCCAAGAAATAACATTCTTCTTAATTTGACATGATTGCTGGAACTCAGCAATTACACTGGGCGCTGTGGTAGCGCTTTATTTAAAAATTTAGATAAAGAAGTCATTTTTTACTGTGGGACCAATCCTAGCTGTTAGCGCGCGCTGAGGAAATAGAGACAGATTCAAAAACTACATTTCAATGCCTTTCTAACCGTATCAGTCCGTTTGAGTTAGAACGGTTGCGTCACATATTCGTACCAACATGTATTTAGCGATATTTTTCTGATATTACTAGGTTTCATCGCTTTTAACAATGAAACGATTGACTGTGGGACTTAATTGAACTGATCTAAGACTTTGACCTTATAAATGTGATAAATGAGCCAATTGGACTCCGAGAAATAACATTCTTCTTAATTGACATGATTGCTGGAACTCAGCGATTACCATGAGCACTGTGGTGGCGCTTTATTTAAAAATTTAGATAAATAAGTCATTTTTTACTGTGGGACCAATCCTAGCCGTTAGCGCGCGCTGAAGAAATAGAGACAGTTTCAAAAACTACATTTCATTGACTTTCTAACGGTATCAGTCCGTTTGAGTTACAACGGTTGCGTCACATATTCGTACCAACATGTATTTAGCGATATTTTTCTGATATTACTAGGTTGCATCGCTTTTAACAGTGAAACGATTGACTGTGGGACTTAATTGAACTGATTTTGGACTTTGACCTTATAAATGTGATAAATGAGACAATTTGTACTCCAAGAAATAACATTCTTCTTAATTTGACATGATTGCTGGAAACTCAGCGATTACACTGGGCGCTGTGGTAAGCGCTTTATTTAAAAAATTTAGATAAATAAGTTCATTTTTACTGTGGGACCAATCCTAGCCGTTTAGCGCGCGCTGAAGAAATAGAGACAGTTTTCAAAAACTACATTTCATTGACTTTCTAACCGGTATCAGTCCGTTTGCGTTACAACGGTTGCGTCACATATTCGTACCAACATGTATTTAGCGATATTTTTCTGATATTACTAGGTTGCATCGCTTTTAACAGTGAAACGATTGACTGTGGGACTTAATTGAACTGATTTTGGACTTTGACCTTATAAATGTGATAAATGATACAATTGGACTCCAAGAAATAACATTCTTCCTAATTTGACATGATTGCTGGAACTCAGCGATTACACTGGGCGCTGTGGTAGCGCTTCATTAAAAATTTAGATAAATAAGTCATTTTTTACTGTGGGTCCAATCCTAGCGTTAGCGCGCGCTGAAAAAATAGAGACGGTTTCATAAACTCATTTCATTGACTTTCTAACGGTATCAGTCCGTTTGGAGTTACAAACGGTTGCGTCACATATTCGTACCAACATGTATTTAGCAATATTTTTCTGATATTATAGGTTGCATCGCTTTTAACAGTGAAACGATTGACTGTGGGACTTAATTGAACTGATTTTGGACTTTGACCTTATAAATGTGATAAATGAGACAATTGGACTCCAAGAAATAACATTCTTCCTTAATTTGACATGATTGCTGGAACTCAGCGATTACACTGGTCCGCTGTGGTAGCGCTTCATTTAAAAATTTAGATTAAATAAGTCATTTCTTACTGTGGGTCCAATCCTAGCCGTTAGCGCGCGCTAAAAAATAGAGACGGTTTCATAAACTACATTTCATTGTCTTTATAACGGTATTCAGTCCGTTTGCGTTACAACGGTTGCGGTCACATATTCGTACCAACATGTATTTAGCGATATTTTTCTGATAATTACTAGGTTGCATCGCTTTTAACAGTGAAACGATTGACTTGTGGGACTTAATTGAACTGATTTTGGGCTTTGACTTATAAATGTCATAAATGACACAATTGGACTCCAAGAAAATAACATTCTTTTTAGTTTGACATGATTGCTGGAAACTCAGCATTACACTGGGCGCTGTGTAGCGCTTTATTTAAAAATTAGAGATAAATAAGTCATTTTTTACTGTGGACCAATCCTAGCCGTTAGCGCGCGCTGAAGAAATAGAGACAGTTTCATAAACTACATTTCATTGACTTTCTAACGGTATCAGTCCGTTTGCGTACAACGGTTGCGTCACATATTCGTACCAACATGTATTTAGCGATATTTTTTCTGATATTACTAGGTTGCATTCGCTTTTAACAGTGAAACGATTGACTGTGGGACTTAATTGAACTGATTTTGGACTTTGACCTTATAAATGTGATAAATGAGACAATTGACTCCAAGAAATAACATTCTTCTAATTTTGACATGATTGCTGGAAACTCAGCAATTACCACTGGGCGCTGTGGTAGCGCTTTATTTAAAAATTTAGATAAATAAGTCATTTTTTACTGTGGGACCAATCCTAGCCGTTAGCGCGCGCTGAAGAAATAGAGACAGTTTCAAAAACTACATTTCATTGACTTTCTAACGGTATCAGTCCGTTTGCGTTACAAACGGTTGCGTCACATATTCGTACCAACATGTATTTAGCGATATTTTTCTGATATTACTAGGTTGCATTCGCTTTAACAGTGAAACGATTGACTGTGGGACTTAATTGAACTGATTTTGGACTTTGACCTTATAAATGTGATAAAATGAGACAATTGACTCCAAGAAATAACATTCTTCCTAATTTGACATGATTGCTGGAACTCAGCGATTACACTGGGCGCTGTGGTAGCGCTTTCATTTAAAAATTTAGATAAATAAGTCATTTTTACTGTGGGATCCAATCCTAGCCGTTAGCGCGCGCTGAAAAAATAGAGACGGTTTCATAAAACTACATTTCATTGACTTTCTAACGGTATCAGTCCGTTTGAGTTACAACGGTTTGCGTCACATATTCGTACCAACATGTATTTAGCGATATTTTTCTGATATTACTAGGTTGCATCGCTTTTAACAGTTGAAACGATTGACTGTGGGACTTAATTGAACTGATTTTGGACTTTGACCTTATAAATGTGATAAATGATACAATTGGACTCCAAGAAATAACATTCTTTCCTAATTTGACATGATTGCTGGAACTCAGCGATTACACTGGGCGCTGTGGTAGCGCTTCATTTAAAAATTTAGATAAATAAGTCATTTCTACTGTGGGACCAATCCTAGCCGTTAGCGCGCGCTAAAAAATAGAGGCAGTTTCATAAACTACATATCATTGACTTCTTAACGGTATCAGTCCATTTGAGTTACAACGGTTGCGTCACATATTCGTACCAACATGTATTTAGCGATATTTTTTCTGATATTACTAGGTTGCATCGCTTTTAACAGTGAAACGATTGACTGTGGGACTTAATTGAACTGATTTTGGGACTTGACTTATAAATGTCATAAATGACACCAATTGGACTCCAAGAAATAACATTCTTTTTAATTTGACATGATTGCTGGAACTCAGCGATTACACTGGGCGCTGTGGTAGCGCTTTATTTAAAAATTGAGATAAATAAGTCATTTTTTACTGTGGGACCAATCCTCAGCCGTTAGCGCGCGCTGAAAGAAATAGAGACAGTTTCATAAACTACATTTCATTGAACTTTCTAACGGTATCAGTCCGTTTGCGTTACAACGGTTGCGTCACATATTCGTACCAACATGTATTTAGCGATATTTTTCTGATATTACTAGGTTGCATCGCTTTTAACAGTGAAACGATTGACTGTGGGACTTAATTGAACTGATTTTGGACTTTGACCTTATAAATGTGATAAATGACACAATTGGACTCCTAGAAATAACATTCTTCTTAATTTGACATGATTGCTGGAACTCAGCGATTACACTGGGCGCTGTGGTAGCGCTTTATTTAAAAATTTAGATAAATAAGTCATTTTTTACTGTGGGACCAATCCTAGCCGTTAGCGCGCGCTAAGAAAATAGAGACAGTTTCATAAACTACATTTCATTGACTTTCTAACGGTATCAGTCCGTTTGCGTTACAACGGTTGCGTCACATATTCGTACCAACATGTATTTAGCGATATTTTTCTGATATTACTAGGTTGCATCGCTTTTAACAGTGAAACGATTGACTGTGGGACTTAATTGAACTGATTTTGGGCTTTGACCTTATAAATGTCATAAATGACACAATTGGACTCCAAGAAATAACATTCTTTTTAATTTGACATGATTGCTGGAACTCAGCGATTACACTGGGCGCTGGTGGTAGCGCTTTATTTAAAAATTGAGATAAATAAGTCATTTTTTACTGTGGGACCAATCCTAGCCGTTAGCGCGCGCTGAAGAAATAGAGACAGTTTCAAAAACTACATTTCATTGACTTTCTAACGGTATCAGTCCGTTTGCGTTACAACGGTTGCGTCACATATTCGTACCAACATGTATTTAGCGATATTTTTCTGATATTACTAGGTTGCATCGCTTTTAACAGTGAAACGATTGACTGTGGGACTTAATTGAACTGATTTTGGACTTTGACCTTATAAATGTGATAAATGAACACAATTGGACTCCAAGAAATACATTCTTCTTAATTTGACATGATTGCTGGAACTCAGCGATTACACTGGGCGCTTGTGGTAGCGCTTTATTTAAAAATTTAGATAAATAAGTCATTTTTACTGTGGGACCAATCCTAGCCGTTAGCGCGCGCTGAAGAAATAGAGACAGTTTCAAAAACTACATTTTCATTGACTTTCTAACGGTATCAGTCCGTTTGAGTTACAACGGTTGCGTCACAATTATTCGTACCAACATGTATTTAGCGATATTTTTCTGATATTACTAGGTTGCATCGCTTTTAACAGTGAAACGATTGACTGTGGGACTTAATTGAACTGATTTTGGACTTTGACCTTATAAATGTGATAAATGAGACAATTGGACTCCAAGAAATAACATTCTTCTTAATTTGACATGATTGCTGGAACTCAGCGATTACACTGGGCGCTGTGGGTAGCGCTTTATTTAAAATTTAGATAAATAAGTCATTTTTTACTGTGGACCAATCCTAGCCGTTAGCGCGCGCTGAAGAAATAGAGACAGTTTCAAAAACTACATTTCATTGACTTTCTAACGGTATCAGTCCGTTTGAGTTACAACGGTTGCGTCACATATTCGTACCAACATGTATTTAGCGATATTTTTCTGATATTACTAGGTTGCATCGCTTTTAACAGTGAAACGATTGACTGTGGGACTTAATTGAACTGATTTTGGACTTTGACCTTATAAATGTGATAAATGAGACAATTGGACTCCAAGAAATAACATTCTTCTTAATTTGACATGATTGCTGGAACTCAGCAATTACACTGGGCGCTGTGGTAGCGCTTTATTTAAAAATTTAGATAAATAAGTCATTTTTTACTGTGGGACCAATCCTAGCCGTTAGCGCGCGCTGAAGAAATAGAGACAGTTTCAAAAACTACATTTCATTGACTTTCTAACGGTATCAGTCCGTTTGAGTTACAACGGTTGCGTCACATATTCGTACCAACATGTATTTAGCGATATTTTTCTGATATTACTAGGTTGCATCGCTTTTAACAGTGAAACGATTGACTGTGGGACTTAATTGAACTGATTTTGGACTTTGACCTTATAAATGTGATAAATGAGACAATTGGACTCCAAGAAATAACATTCTTCTTAATTTGACATGATTGCTGGAACTCAGCAATTACACTGGGCGCTGTGGTAGCGCTTTATTTAAAAATTTAGATAAATAAGTCATTTTTTACTGTGGGACCAATCCTAGCCGTTAGCGCGCGCTGAAGAAATAGAGACAGTTTCAAAAACTACATTTCATTGACTTTCTAACGGTATCAGTCCGTTTGAGTTACAACGGTTGCGTCACATATTCGTACCAACATGTATTTAGCGATATTTTTCTGATATTACTAGGTTGCATCGCTTTTAACAGTGAAACGATTGACTGTGGGACTTAATTGAACTGATTTTGGACTTTGACCTTATAAATGTGATAAATGAGACAATTGGACTCCAAGAAATAACATTCTTCTTAATTTGACATGATTGCTGGAACTCAGCAATTACACTGGGCGCTGTGGTAGCGCTTTATTTAAAAATTTAGATAAATAAGTCATTTTTACTGTGGGACCAATCCTAGCCGTTAGCGCGCGCTGAAGAAATAGAGACAGTTTCAAAAACTACATTTCATTGACTTTCTAACGGTATCAGTCCGTTTGAGTTACAACGGTTGCGTCACATATTCGTACCAACATGTATTTAGCGATATTTTTCTGATATTACTAGGTTGCATCGCTTTTAACAGTGAAACGATTGACTGTGGGACTTAATTGAACTGATTTTGGACTTTGACCTTATAAATGTGATAAATGAGACAATTGGACTCCAAGAAATAACATTCTTCTTAATTTGACATGATTGCTGGAACTCAGCAATTACACTGGGCGCTGTGGTAGCGCTTTATTTAAAAATTTAGATAAATAAGTCATTTTTCTGTGGGACCAATCCTAGCCGTTAGCGCGCGCTGAAGAAATAGAGACAGTTTCAAAAACTACATTTCATTGACTTTCTAACGGTATCAGTCCGTTTGAGTTACAACGGTTGCGTCACATATTCGTACCAACATGTATTTAGCGATATTTTTCTGATATTACTAGGTTGCATCGCTTTTAACAGTGAAACGATTGACTGTGGACTTAATTGAACTGATTTTGGACTTTGACCTTATAAATGTGATAAATGAGACAATTGGACTCCAAGAAATAACATTCTTCTTAATTTGACATGATTGCTGGAACTCAGCAATTACACTGGGCGCTGTGGTAGCGCTTTATTTAAAAATTTAGATATAAGTCATTTTTTACTGTGGGACCAATCCTAGCCGTTAGCGCGCGCTGAAGAAATAGAGACAGTTTCAAACTACATTTCATTGTTTTCTAACGGTATCAATCCGTTTGAGTTACAACGGTTGCGTCACATATTCGTACCAACATGTATTTAGCGATATTTTTCTGATATTACTAGGTTGCATCGCTTTTAACAGTGAAACGATTGACTGTGGACTTAATTGAACTGATTTTGGACTTTGACCTTATAAATGTGATAAATGAGACAATTGGACTCCAAGAAATAACATTCTTCTTAATTTGACATGATTGCTGGAACTCAGCAATTATACTGGGCGCTGTGGTAGCGATTTATTTAAAAATTTAGATAAATAAGTCATTTTTACTGTGGGACCAATCCTAGCCGTTAGCGCGCGCTAAAGAAATAGAGACAGATTCAAAAACTACATTTCATTGACTTTCTAACGGTATCAATCCGTTTGAGTTACAACGGTTGCGTCACATATTCGTACCAACATGTATTTAGCGATATTTTTCTGATATTACTAGGTTGCATCGCTTTTAACAGTGAAACGATTGACTGTGGACTTAATTGAACTGATTTTGGACTTTGACCTTATAAATGTGATAAATGAGACAATTGGACTCCAAGAAATAACATTCTTCTTAATTTGACATGATTGCTGGAACTGAATTACACTGGGCGCTGTGGTAGCGCTTTATTTAAAAATTTAGATATAAGTCATTTTTATGTGGGACCAATCCTAGCCGTTAGCGCGCGCTGAAGAAAGAGACAGTTTCAAAACTACATTTCATTGTTTTAACGGTATCAATCCGTTTGAGTTACAACGGTTGCGTCACATATTCGTACCAACATGTATTTAGCGATATTTTTCTGATATTACTAGGTTGCATCGCTTTTAACAGTGAAACGATTGACTGTGGGACTTAATTGAACTGATTTTGGACTTTGACCTTATAAATGTGATAAATGAGACAATTGGACTCCAAGAAATAACATTCTTCTTAATTTGACATGATTGCTGGAACTCAGCAATTACACTGGGCGCTGTGGTAGCGCTTTATTTAAAAATTTAGATAAATAAGTCATTTTTACTGTGGGACCAATCCTAGCCGTTAGCGCGCGCTAAAGAAATAGAGACAGTTTCAAAACTACATTTCATTGACTTTCTAACGGTATCAATCCGTTTGAGTTACAACGGTTGCGTCACATATTCGTACCAACATGTATTTAGCGATATTTTTCTGATATTACTAGGTTGCATCGCTTTTAACAGTGAAACGATTGACTGTGGACTTAATTGAACTGATTTTGGACTTTGACCTTATAAATGTGATAAATGAGACAATTGGACTCCAAGAAATAACATTCTTCTTAATTTGACATGATTGCTGGAACTGAGCAATTACACTGGGCGCTGTGGTAGCGCTTTATTTAAAAATTTAGATATAAGTCATTTTTTATGTGGGACCAATCCTAGCCGTTAGCGCGCGCTGAAGAAATAGAGACAGTTTCAAACTACATTTCATTGTTTCTAACGGTATCAATCCGTTTGAGTTACAACGGTTGCGTCACATATTCGTACCAACATGTATTTAGCGATATTTTTCTGATATTACTAGGTTGCATCGCTTTTAACAGTGAAACGATTGACTGTGGGACTTAATTGAACTGATTTTGGACTTTGACCTTATAAATGTGATAAATGAGACAATTGTACTCCAAGAAATAACATTCTTCTTAATTTGACATGATTGCTGGAACTCAGCAATTACACTGGGCGCTGTGGTAGCGATTTATTTAAATTTAGATAAATCATTTTTTACTGTGGGACCAATCCTAGCCGTTAGCGCGCTGAAAAATAGAGACAGTTCAAAAACATTTCATTGACTTTCTAACGGTATCAATCCGTTTGAGTTACAACGGTTGCGTCACATATTCGTACCAACATGTATTTAGCGATATTTTTCTGATATTACTAGGTTGCATCGCTTTTAACAGTGAAACGATTGACTGTGGGACTTAATTGAACTGATTTTGGACTTTGACCTTATAAATGTGATAAATGAGACAATTGGACTCCAAGAAATAACATTCTTCTTAATTTGACATGATTGCTGGAACTCAGCAATTACACTGGGCGCTGTGGTAGCGCTTTATTTAAAAATTTAGATAATAAGTCATTTTTTACTGTGGGACCAATCCTAGCCGTTAGCGCGCGCTGAAGAAATAGAGACAGTTTCAAAACTACATTTCATTGTTTTAACGGTATCAATCCGTTTGAGTTACAACGGTTGCGTCACATATTCGTACCAACATGTATTTAGCGATATTTTTCTGATATTACTAGGTTGCATCGCTTTTAACAGTGAAACGATTGACTGTGGGACTTAATTGAACTGATTTTGGACTTTGACCTTATAAATGTGATAAATGAGACAATTGTACTCCAAGAAATAACATTCTTCTTAATTTGAGATGATTGCTGGAACTCAGCAATTACACTGGGCGCTGTGGTAGCCTTTATTTAAAAATAGATAAATAAGTCATTTTTACTGTGGGACCAATCCTAGCCGTTAGCGCGCGCTGAAGAAATAGAGACAGTTTCAAAAATACATTTCATTGACTTTCTAACGGTATCAATCCGTTTGAGTTACAACGGTTGCGTCACATATTCGTACCAACATGTATTTAGCGATATTTTTCTGATATTACTAGGTTGCATCGCTTTTAACAGTGAAACGATTGACTGTGGGACTTAATTGAACTGATTTTGGACTTTGACCTTATAAATGTGATAAATGAGACAATTGGACTCCAAGAAATAACATTCTTCTTAATTTGACATGATTGCTGGAACTCAGCAATTACACTGGGCGCTGTGGTAGCGCTTTATTTAAAAATTTATATATAAGTCATTTTTTATGTGGGACCAATCCTAGCCGTTAGCGCGCGCTGAAGAAATAGAGACAGTTTCAAAACTACATTTCATTGTTTTTCGGTATCAATCCGTTTGAGTTACAACGGTTGCGTCACATATTCGTACCAACATGTATTTAGCGATATTTTTTATTACTAGGTTGCATCGCTTTTAACAGTGAAACGATTGACTGTGGGACTTAATTGAACTGATTTTGGACTTTGACCTTATAAATGTGATAAATGAGACAATTGTACTCCAAGAAATAACATTCTTCTTAATTTGACATGATTGCTGGAACTCAGCAATTACACTGGGCGCTGTGGTAGCCTTTATTTAAAAATTTAGATAAATAAGTCATTTTTACTGTGGGACCAATCCTAGCCGTTAGCGCGCGCTGAAGAAATAGAGACAGTTCAAAAACTACATTTCATTGACTTTCTAACGGTATCAATCCGTTTGAGTTACAACGGTTGCGTCACATATTCGTACCAACATGTATTTAGCGATATTTTTCTATATTACTAGGTTGCATCGCTTTTAACAGTGAAACGATTGACTGTGGGACTTAATTGAACTGATTTTGGACTTTGACCTTATAAATGTGATAAATGACACAATTGGACTCCAAGAAATAACATTCTTCTTAATTTGACATGATTGCTGGAACTGAGCAATTACACTGGGCGCTGTGGTAGCGCTTTATTTAAAAATTTAATCTATAAGTCATTTTTTATTGTGGGACCAATCCTAGCCGTTAGCGCGCGCTGAAGAAATAGAGACAGTTTCAAACTACATTTCATTGTTTTCTAACGGTATCAATCCGTTTGAGTTACAACGGTTGCGTCACATATTCGTACCAACATGTATTTAGCGATATTTTTCTGATATTACTAGGTTGCATTGCTTTTAACAGTGAAACGATTGACTGTGGGACTTAATTGAACTGATTTTGGACTTTGACCTTATAAATGTGATAAATGAGACAATTGTACTCCAAGAAATAACATTCTTCTTAATTTGACATGATTGCTGGAACTCAGCAATTACACTGGGCGCTGTGGTAGCGATTTATTTAAAAATTTAGATAAATAAGTCATTTTTTACTGTGGGACCAATCCTAGCCGTTAGCGCGCTAAAGAAATAGGGACAGGTTCAAAAACTACATTTCAATGACTTTCTAACGGTATCAATCCGTTTGAGTTTCAACGGTTGCGTCACATATTCGTACCAACATGTATTTAGCGATATTTTTCTGATATTACTAGGTCGCATCGCTTTTAACAGTGAAACGATTGACTGTGGGACTTAATTGAACTGATTTTGGACTTTGACCTTATAAATGTGATAAATGAGACAATTGTACTCCAAGAAATAACATTCTTCTTAATTTGACATGATTGCTGGAACTCAGCAATTACACTGGGCGCTGTGGTAGCGATTTATTAAAATTTAGATAAATAAGTCATTTTTTACTGTGGGACCAATCCTAGCCGTTAGCGCGCGCTGAAAGAAATAGAGACAGTTCAGAAACTACATTTCATTGACTTTCTAACGGTATCAATCCGTTTGAGTTACAACGGTTGCGTCACATATTCGTACCAACATGTATTTAGCGATATTTTTCTGATATTACTAGGTTGCATCGCTTTTAACAGTGAAACGATTGACTGTGGACTTAATTGAACTGATTTTGGACTTTGACCTTATAAATGTGATAAATGAGACAATTGTACTCCAAGAAATAACATTCTTCTTAATTTGACATGATTGCTGGAACTCAGCAATTACACTGGGCGCTGTGGTAGCGCTTTATTTAAAAATTTGATAAATAAGTCATTTTTACTGTGGGACCAATCCTAGCGTTAGCGCGCGCTGAAGAAAAGAGACAGTTTCAAAACTAATTTCATTGACTTTCTAACGGTATCAATCCGTTTGAGTTACAACGGTTGCGTCACATATTCGTACCAACATGTATTTAGCGATATTTTTCTGAATTACTAGGTTGCATCGCTTTTAACAGTGAAACGATTGACTGTGGACTTAATTGAACTGATTTTGGACTTTGACCTTATAAATGTGATAAATGACACAATTGGACTCCAAGAAATAACATTCTTTTAATTTGACATGATTGCTGGAACTCAGAGCAATTACACTGGGCGCTGTGGTAGCGCTTTATTTAAAAATTATATATAAGTCATTTTTATGTGGGACCAATCCTAGCCGTTAGCGCGCGCTGAAGAAATAGAGACAGTTTCAGAAACTACATTTCATTGACTTTCTAACGGTATCAATCCGTTTGAGTTACAACGGTTGCGTCACATATTCGTACCAACATGTATTTAGCGATATTTTTCTATATTACAGGTTGCATCGCTTTTAACAGTGAAACGATTGACTGTGGACTTAATTGAACTGATTTTGGACTTTGACCTTATAAATGTGATAAATGAGACAATTGGACTCCAAGAAATAACATTCTTCTTAATTTGACATGATTGCTGGAACTGAGCAATTACACTGGGCGCTGTGGTAGCGCTTTATTTAAAAATTTAGATATAAGTCATTTTTTATGTGGGACCAATCCTAGCCGTTAGCGCGCGCTGAAGAAATAGAGACAGTTCAAACTACATTTCATTGTTTTTCTAACGGTATCAATCCGTTTGAGTTACAACGGTTGCGTCACATATTCGTACCAACATGTATTTAGCGATATTTTTCTGATATTACTAGGTTGCATCGCTTTTAACAGTGAAACGATTGACTGTGGGACTTAATTGAACTGATTTTGGACTTTGACCTTATATATGTGATAAATGAGACAATTGTACTCCAAGAAATTACATTCTTCTTAATTTGACATGATTGCTGGAACTCAGCAATTACACTGGGCGCTGTGGTAGCGATTTATTTAAAAATTTAGATAAATAAGTCATTTTTTACTGTGGGACCAATCCTAGCCGTTAGCGCGCTAAAGAAATAGAGACAGATTCAGAAACTACATTTCATTGACTTTCTAACGGTATCAATCCGTTTGAGTTACAACGGTTGCGTCACATATTCGTACCAACATGTATTTAGCGATATTTTTCTGATATTACTAAGTTGCATCGCTTTTAACAGTGAAACGATTGACTGTGGGACTTAATTGAACTGATTTTGGACTTTGACCTTATAAATGTGATAAATGAGACAATTGTACTCCAAGAAATAACATTCTTCTTAATTTGACATGATTGCTGAACTCAGCAATCAGCAATTACACTGGGCGCTGTGGTAGCGCTTTATTTAAAAATTTAGATAAATAAGTCATTTTTACTGTGGGACCAATCCTAGCCGTTAGCGCGGCTGAAGAAAAGAGACAGTTTCAAAACTACATTTCATTGTTTTTCAACGGTATCAATCCGTTTGAGTTACAACGGTTGCGTCACATATTCGTACCAACATGTATTTAGCGATATTTTTCTGATATTACTAGGTTGCATTGCTTTTAACAGTGAAACGATTGACTGTGGGACTTAATTGAACTGATTTTGGACTTTGACCTTATAAATGTGATAAATGAGACAATTGGACTCCAAGAAATAACATTCTTCTTAATTTGACATGATTGCTGGAACTCAGCAATTACACTGGGCGCTGTGGTAGCGCTTTATTTAAAAATTTAGATAAATAAGTCATTTTTTACTGTGGGACCAATCCTAGCCGTTAGCGCGCGCTAAAGAAATAGGGACATTTTAAAACTACATTTCATTGACTTTCTAACGGTATCAATCCGTTTGAGTTACAACGGTTGCGTCACATATTCGTACCAACATGTATTTAGCGATATTTTTCTAATATTACTAGGTTGCATCGCTTTTAACAGTGAAACGATTGACTGTGGGACTTAATTGAACTGATTTTGGACTTTGACCTTATAAATGTGATAAATGAGACAATTGGACTCCAAGAAATAACATTCTTCTTAATTTGACATGATTGCTGGAACTCAGCAATTACACTGGGCGCTGTGGTAGCGCTTTATTTAAAAATTTAGATAAAAGTCATTTTTTACTGTGGGACCAATCCTAGCCGTTAGCGCGCTGAAGAAATAGAGACAGTTTCAAAATACATTTCATTGACTTTCTAACGGTATCAATCCGTTTGAGTTACAACGGTTGCGTCACATATTCGTACCAACATGTATTTAGCGATATTTTTCTGATATTACTAGGTTGCATCGCTTTTAACAGTGAAACGATTGACTGTGGGACTTAATTGAACTGATTTTGGACTTTGACCTTATAAATGTGATAAATGAGACAATTGGACTCCAAGAAATAACATTCTTCTTAATTTGACATGATTGCTGGAACTCAGCAATTACACTGGGCGCTGTGGTAGCGCTTTATTTAAAAATTTAGATAAATAAGTCATTTTTACTGTGGGACCAATCCTAGCCGTTAGCGCGCGCTAAAGAAATAGAGACAGTTTCAAAAACTACATTTCATTGACTTTCTAACGGTATCAATCCGTTTGAGTTACAACGGTTGCGTCACATATTCGTACCAACATCTATTTAGCGATATTTTTCATATTACTAGGTTGCATCGCTTTTAACAGTGAAACGATTGACTGTGGGACTTAATTGAACTGATTTTGGACTTTGACCTTATAAATGTGATAAATGAGACAATTGTACTCCAAGAAATAACATTCTTCTTAATTTGACATGATTGCTGGAACTCAGCAATTACACTGGGCGCTGTGGTAGCGCTTTATTTAAAAATTTAGATAAATAAGTCATTTTGTACTGTGGGACCAATCCTAGCCGTTAGCGCGCGCTAGAGACATTTAAAAACTACATTTCATTGATTTTCTAACGGTATCAATCCGTTTGAGTTACAACGGTTGCGTCACATATTCGTACCAACATGTATTTAGCGATATTTTTCTGAATATTACTAGGTTGCATCGCTTTTAACAGTGAAACGATTGACTGTGACTTAATTGAACTGATTTTGGACTTTGACCTTATAAATGTGATAAATGAGACAATTGGACTCCAAGAAATAACATTCTTCTTAATTTGACATGATTGCTGGAACTGAGCAATTACACTGGGCGCTGTGGTAGCGCTTTATTTAAAAATTATATATAAGTCATTTTTTATTGTGGGACCAATCCTAGCGTTAGCGCGCGCTGAAGAAATAGAGACAGTTTCAAAACTACATTTCATTGACTTTCTAACGGTATCAATCCGTTTGAGTTACAACGGTTGCGTCACATATTCGTACCAACATGTATTTAGCGATATTTTTCTATATTACTAGGTTGCATCGCTTTTAACAGTGAAACGATTGACTGTGGGACTTAATTGAACTGATTTTGGACTTTGACCTTATAAATGTGATAAATGAGACAATTGGACTCCAAGAAATAACATTCTTCTTAATTTGACATGATTGCTGGAACTGAGCAATTACACTGGGCGCTGTGGTAGCGCTTTATTTAAAAATTTAATCTATAAGTCATTTTTTATGTGGGACCAATCCTAGCCGTTAGCGCGCGCTGAAGAAATAGAGACAGTTTCAACTACATTTCATTGTTTTCTAACGGTATCAATCCGTTTGAGTTACAACGGTTGCGTCACATATTCGTACCAACATGTATTTAGCGATATTTTTCTGATATTACCAGGTTGCATTGCTTTTAACAGTGAAACGATTGACTGTGGGACTTAATTGAACTGATTTTGGACTTTGACCTTATAAATGTGATAAATGAGACAATTAGGCTCCAAGAAATAACATTCTTCTTAATTTGACATGATTGCTGGAACTCAGCAATTACACTGGGCGCTGTGGTAGCGATTTATTTAAAAATTTAGATAAATAAGTCATTTTTTACTGTGGGACCAATCCTAGCCGTTAGCGCGCTAAAGAAATAGAGACAGTTCAAAACTACATTTCATTGACTTTCTAACGGTATCAATCCGTTTGAGTTACAACGGTTGCGTCACATATTCGTACCAACATGTATTTAGCGATATTTTTCGATATTACTAGGTTGCATCGCTTTTAACAGTGAAACGATTGACTGTGGGACTTAATTGAACTGATTTTGGACTTTGACCTTATAAATGTGATAAATGAGACAATTGGACTCCAAGAAATAACATTCTTCTTAATTTGACATGATTGCTGGAACTCAGCAATTACACTGGGCGCTGTGGTAGCGCTTTATTTAAAAATTTATAAATAAGTCATTTTTTACTGTGGGACCAATCCTAGCCGTTAGCGCGCGCTGAAGAAATAGAGACAGTTTCAAAAACTACATTTCATTGACTTTCTAACGGTATCAATCCGTTTGAGTTACAACGGTTGCGTCACATATTCGTACCAACATGTATTTAGCGATATTTTTCTGATATTACTAGGTTGCATCGCTTTTAACAGTGAAACGATTGACTGTGGGACTTAATTGAACTGATTTTGGACTTTGACCTTATAAATGTGATAAATGACAATTGGACTCCAAGAAATAACATTCTTCTTAATTTGACATGATTGCTGGAACTCAGCAATTACACTGGGCGCTGTGGTAGCGCTTTATTTAAAAATTTATATAAGTCATTTTTTACTGTGGGACCAATCCTAGCCGTTAGCGCGCGCTGAAAGAAATAGAGACAGTTTCAAAACTACATTTCATTGACTTTCTAACGGTATCAATCCGTTTGAGTTACAACGGTTGCGTCACATATTCGTACCAACATGTATTTAGCGATATTTTTCTATATTACTAGGTTGCATCGCTTTTAACAGTGAAACGATTGACTGTGGACTTAATTGAACTGATTTTGGACTTTGACCTTATAAATGTGATAAATGAGACAATTGGACTCCAAGAAATAACATTCTTCTTAATTTGACATGATTGCTGGAACTGAGCAATTACACTGGGCGCTGTGGTAGCGCTTTATTTAAAAATTTAATCTATAAGTCATTTTTTATTGTGGGACCAATCCTAGCCGTTAGCGCGCGCTGAAGAAATAGAGACAGTTCGAAACTACATTTCATTGTTTTCTAACGGTATCAATCCGTTTGAGTTACAACGGTTGCGTCACATATTCGTACTAACATGTATTTAGCGATATTTTTCTGATATTACTAGGTTGCATTGCTTTTAACAGTGAAAACGATTGACTGTGGGACTTAATTGAACTGATTTTGGACTTTGACCTTATAAATGTGATAAATGAGACAATTGTACTCCAAGAAATAACATTCTTCTTAATTTGACATGATTGCTGGAACTCAGCAATTACACTGGGCGCTGTGGTAGCGATTTATTTAAAAATTTAGATAAATAAGTCATTTTTTACTGTGGGACCAATCCTAGCCGTTAGCGCGCTAAAGAAATAGAGACAGATTCAAAACTACATTTCATTGACTTTCTAACGGTATCAATCCGTTTGAGTTACAACGGTTGCGTCACATATTCGTACCAACATGTATTTAGCGATATTTTTCCGATATTACTAGGTTGCATCGCTTTTAACAGTGAAACGATTGACTGTGGGACTTAATTGAACTGATTTTGGACTTTGACCTTATAAATGTGATAAATGAGACAATTGGACTCCAAGAAATAACATTCTTCTTAATTTGACATGATTGCTGAACTCAGCAATTACACTGGGCCCTGTGTTAGCGCTTTATTTAAAAATTTAGATAAATAAGTCATTTTTACTGTGGACCAATCCTAGCCGTTAGCGCGGCTGAAGAAAAGAGACAGTTTCAAAACTACATTTCATTGTTTTTCGAACGGTATAAATCCGTTTGAGTTACAACGGTTGCGTCACATATTCGTACCAACATGTATTTAGCGATATTTTTCTGATATTACTAGGTTGCATCGCTTTTAACAGTGAAACGATTGACTGTGGGACTTAATTGAACTGATTTTGGACTTTGACCTTATAAATGTGATAAATGAGACAATTGTACTCCAAGAAATAACATTCTTTTAATTTGACATGATTGCTGGAACTCAGCAATTACACTGGGCGCTGTGGTAGCGCTTTATTTAAAAATTTAGATAAATAAGTCATTTTTTACTGTGGGACCAATCCTAGCCGTTAGCGCGCGCTAAAGAAATAGAGACAGTTCAAAAACTACATTTCATTGACTTTCTAACGGTATCAATCCGTTTGAGTTACAACGGTTGCGTCACATATTCGTACCAACATGTATTTAGCGATATTTTTCTATATTACTAGGTTGCATCGCTTTTAACAGTGAAACGATTGACTGTGGGACTTAATTGAACTGATTTTGGACTTTGACCTTATAAATGTGATAAATGAGACAATTGGACTCCAAGAAATAACATTCTTCTTAATTTGACATGATTGCTGGAACTCAGCAATTACACTGGGCGCTGTGGTAGCGATTTATTTAAAAATTTAGATAAAAGTCATTTTTTACTGTGGGACCAATCCTAGCCGTTAGCGCGCGCTAAAGAAATAGAGACAGTTCAAAACTACATTTCATTGACTTTCTAACGGTATCAATCCGTTTGAGTTACAACGGTTGCGTCACATATTCGTACCAACATGTATTTAGCGATATTTTTCTGATATTACTAGGTTGCATCGCTTTTAACAGTGAAACGATTGACTGTGGGACTTAATTGAACTGATTTTGGACTTTGACCTTATAAATGTGATAAATGAGACAATTGGACTCCAAGAAATACATTCTTCTTAATTTGACATGATTGCTGGAACTCAGCAATTACACTGGGCGCTGTGGTAGCGCTTTATTTAAAAATTTAGATAAATAAGTCATTTTTACTTGGGGACCAATCCTAGCCGTTAGCGCGCGCTAAAGAAATAGAGACAGTTTCAAAACTACATTTCATTGACTTTTCTAACGTTATCAATCCGTTTGAGTTACAACGGTTGGCGTCCACATATTCGTACCAACATGTATTAGCGATATTTTTCTGATTTACCAGGTTGCATCGCTTTTAACAGTGAAACGATTACTGTGGGACTTAATTGAACTGATTTTGGACTTTGACCTTATAAATGTGATAAATGAGACAATTGTCCTCCAAGAAATAACATTCTTCTTAATTTGACATGATTGCTGGAACTCAGCAATTACACTGTGGCCTGTGGTAGCGCTTTATTTAAAACTTAGAATCTATAAGTCATTTTTTATTGGGGACAATCCTAGCCGTTAGCGCGCGCTAAAGAAATAGAGACAGTTTCAAACTACATTTCATTGACTTTCTAACGGTACTCATCCGTTTGGAGTTACATTAAGGTTGCGCA
>JASGCC010000728.1:0-58286 GCA_030067915.1 Hydractinia echinata
CATCAAATGAGTAGCCACCATCACGCCTAGCCAGCCATCAACGCCAGAAATTCATCAATGGTAGCCAGCCATAAATGGATAGTCAGTCATTAACGCTCGCCGGCAAATCAACGCTAGCCAGTATCAACGCTCGCCAGCCGTCAGCAGTCATCCATCAACCGCTAGCAGTCATCAAGGTTAGCCAGTCATCAACGCTCGCCACCATGCAATGGTAGCCAAGTCCATCAAACGCTAGCCAGCCATCAACGGTAGTCAATCCATCAACGCTAGCCAGTCATCAAGGGTAGCCAGTCATCAACACTCGCAAGTCATCAAGGTAAGCCATTTCATCAATGGTAGCCAGTCACCGACGCTAACCAGTCATCAATGCGTAAGCCACTCATCGACCTAGCCACTCATTCAATTGCGCCAGTCATCGACACTTAAACAGTCATCAATGTTAGCCATTCATCAAAACGGTAGCCATTCATTCAACGCAGCCATTCATCAACGCTAGCCATTCATGAATGATAGCCATTCATCAATGGTAACCATTCATCAATTGTAGCAAGTCATCGACGCTAGCCAGCAATAAACGCTAGCCAGCTATCAATGCTAGTGAGCCAGCAATAGTAGCCAGTCATCAACGCTAACCAGCCATCAACCTTAGCCAGTCATCAATGCTAGCCTGTCATCAACGTTAGCCAGCTATCAATGGTAGCCCGTCATCGATGGTAGCCAGTCATCAACGCGAGACAGCCATCAACGCTAGCCAGCCAACAACGCTTATCAATGGTAGCCAGTCATCAATGGTAGCCAGTCATCTATGGTAGCCAAGACATCAATGGTAGCCAGTCATCAATGGTAGCCAGTCATCAACGCTAGCCAGCCTGCAATGGTTAGTCGACCATCAACGCTAGCCAGCCATCAATGGTAGCCAGTCATCAATGGTAGCCAGTCACCGACGCGAGCCATTCATCATTGGTAGCCAGCCATCAACGCTAGCCAGCCAATAACAACGGCCAGCCATCAACGCTAGCCAGTCATCAACGCTAGCCAACTATCAATGGTAACCCGTCATCGACGCTGGCCATTCATCAATGGTAGCCGGCCATCAGCGCTAATCAGCCATCAACGCCACACACTGATCAATGGTAGCCAGCCATAAATGGTAGCCGGTCATCAACACTCGCCAGACATCAACGCTCGGCAGTCATCAATGGTAGCCATTCATCAATGGTAGCCTTTACCGACGCTAGCCAGTCATCAATGGTAGCCAGTCATCGACGCTAGCGACTCACCAATGCTAGCCAGTCATCAACGCTAGCCAGTCATCAATGGTAGACATTCATCAACGGTAACCATTCATCAACGGTAGCCATTCATCAACGCTAGCCATTCATGAATGCTAGCCATTCATTAATGGTAACCATTCATCAATTGTAGCCAGTCATCGACGCTAGCCAGCCATAACGGCTAGCCAGCTATCAATGCTAGCAGCCATCAATAGTAGCCAGTTATCAACGCTAGCCAGCCATCAACGTTAGCGAGTCATCAATGCTAGCCTGTCACCAACGCGTGCCAGTCAGCAATGGTAGCCAGTCATCGACGTAGCCAGTCATCAATGCTAGCCAGTTATCGCAGCTAGCCAGCTATCAACGCGCGTCAGCTATCATTGGTAGGCAGTCAACAATGGTAGCCAGCAATCAAGGGTAGCCAGCTTTCAACACTAGCCAGCCACCAACGGTAGCAAGTCATCAACGGTAGCCAGTCATCAATAGTAGCCAGTCATCAATGGAAGCCAGCCATCAATGGTAGCAAGCCAACAATGGTAGCTAGCTATCACCGCTAGCCAGTCATCAATACTATCCAGTCATCGACGCTATCCAGTCATCAAGACTAGCCAGTCATCGCCGCTAGCCAGTCATCAATGATAGTCATTCATCAACGCTAGCCAATCATCAACGCTAGCCAGTCATCAATGGTGGCCATTTATCAATGGTAGCCATTCATCAGCGCTAACTATTCATCAACGCTAGCCGGTCATCAACGCTACTCAGTCATCAATGGTGGCCATTCATCATTGGTAGCCATTCATCATTGGTAGTCAGTCATCAATGGTAGCCAGTCATCAATGGTAGTCAGTCATCAATGCTGGCCAGTCATCGACACTAACAAATCATCAATGGTAGCCATTCATCAACGGTAACCATTCATCAACGCTAGCCATTCATCAACGTTAGCCATTCATACATGCTAGCCATTCAGTAATGGTAACCATTTATCAATTGTAGCCAGTCGTCGAATCAAGCCAGCCATAAACGCTAACCAGCTATCAATGCTAGCCAGCCATTAATAGTAGCCAGTCATCAACGCTAGCCAACCATCAACGTTAGCCAGTCATCAATGCTCGCCAGTCATTGCCGCTAGCCAGTCATCAATGGTAGCCAGTCATCAATTGTAGCCAGTCATCGACGCTAGCCAGTCACCAATGGTAGCCAGTCATCAACGCTAGCCAGCCATCAACGCTAGCCAGTCAGCAACGCTCGCCAGCCATCAATGGTAGCCAGTCATCAATTGTAGCCAGTCATCAATTGTAGCCAGTCATCGACGCTAGCCAGTCACCAATGGTAGCCAGTCATCAACGCTAGCCAGCCATCAACGCTAGCCAGCCAATCACGCTCATCAATGGTAGCCAGTCATCAACGCTAGCCAGTTATCAGTGGTAGGCTGTCATCGACGCTAGCCATTCATCAATGGTAGCCAGCCATCAGCGATAGCCAGCCATCAACGCCGGCCATTCAGCAATGGTAGCCAGCCATAAATTGTAGCCAGTCATCAACGCTCGCCAGCCGTCAACGTTAGCCAGTCATCAACGCTCTCCAGCCATCAATGGTAGCCATTCATCAATGGTACCCAGTCACCGAGGCTAGCCAGTCATCAATGGTCGCCAGTCATCGACGCTAGCCACTCATCAATGCTAGCCGGTCATCGACGCTAGCCAGTCATCAATGGTAGCCATCCACAAACGCTAGCCATTCATCAACGCTAGACATTCATCAAGGCTAGCCATTCATGAATGCGGGCCATTCATCAATGGTAACCATTCATCAATTGTAGCCAGTCATCGACGCTAGCCAGCCATAAAGGCTAGCCAGCTATCAATGCTAGCCGGCCAGCAATAGTAGCCAGTCATCGACGCTAGCCTGTCATCAATGGTAGCCACTCATCGACGCTAGCCACTCATTAATGCTAGCCAGTTATCGACGCTAGCCAGCTATCAACGCGCGCCAGCCATCAATGGTAGGCAATCAACTATGGTAGCCAGCCATCAACGATAGCCAGCTATCAACGCTTGTCAACTATCAACGCTCGCCAGTCATTAATGCTAGCCAGCCATCAACGCTAGCCAGTCATCAACGCTATCCAGCCATCAACGGTAGCAAGTCATCACTGGTAGCGAGTCATCAACGCTAGCCAGCCATCAACGCCAGCCATTCATTAATACTACCCAGCCATCAACGCTAGCCATTCATCGATGGTAGCCAGTCATCAACGCAAGCCAGCCATCAACGCTAGCCAGTCAACAACGCTTATCAATGGTAGCCAGTCATCAATGGTAGCCAGTCATCAACGCTAGCCAGCCAGCAATGGAAGCCACCATCAACGCTAGCCAGCTACCAATGGTGGCCAGTCATCAATGGTAGGCAGTCATCAACGTTAGCCAGCTATCAATGGTAGCCCGTTATCGATGGTAGCCAGTCATCAATGGTAGCCAGACATCAATGGTAGCCACACATCAATGGTAGCCAGCCATCAATGGTAGCCAGTCATCAATGGTAGCCAGTCATCAACACTAGCCAGCTATCAGTTGTAGGCCGTCATCGACGCTAGCCATTCATCAATGGTAGCCAGCCATCAGCGCTAGCCAGCTATCAACGCCGGCCATTCAGCAATGTTAGCCAGCCATAAATGGTAGCCAGTCATCAACGCTCGCCAGCTGTCAACGTTAGCCAGTCATCAACGCTCTCCAGTCATCAATGGTAGCCATTCATCAATGGTACCCAGTCACCGACACTAGCCAGTCATCAATGGTGGCCAGTCATCGACGCTAGCCACTCATCAATGCTAGCCTGTCATCGACGCTAGCCAGTCATCAATGGTAACCATCCACAAACGCTAGCCATTCATCAACGCTAGCCATTCATCAAGGCTAGCCATTCATGAATGCTAGCCATTCATCAATGGTAACCATTCATCAATTGTAGCCAGTCATCGACGCTAGCCAGCCACAAAGGCTAGCCAGCTATCAATGCTAGCCAGCCAGCAATAGTAGCCAGTCATCGACGCTAGCCTGTCATCAATGGTAGCCACTCATCGACACTAGCCAGTCATCAATGGTAGCCAGTTATCGACGCTAGCCAGCTATCAACGCGCGCCAGCCATCAATGGTAGGCAAACAACAATGGTAGCCAGCCATCAACGGTAGCCAGCTATAAACGGTAGCCAGCTATCAACGCTTGTCAACTATCAACGCTCGCCAGTCATCAAAGCTAGCAGCCGTCAACGCTAGCCAGTCATAAACGCTATCCAGCCATCAACGGTAGCAAGTCATCAATGGTAGCCAGTCATCAACGCAAGCCAGCCATCAACGCTAGCCAGCCAACAACGCTTATCAATGGTAGCCAGTCATCAACGCTAGCCAGCCAGCAATGGTAGCCAACCAGCAACGCTAGCCAGCTAGCAATGGTGGCCAGTCATCAATGGTAGGCAGTCATCAACGTTAGCCAGCTATCAATGGTAGCCCGTTATCGATGGTAGCCAGTCATCAATGGTAGCCAGACATCAATGGTAACCAGACATCAATGGTAGCCAGTCATCAATAGTAGCCAGTCACCAATGGTAGCCAGTCATCAACGTTAGCCAGCCAGCAATGGTAGCCAACCATCAACGCTAGCCAGCCAGCAATGGAAGGCAGTCATCAATGGTAGCCAGTCATCGACGCTAGCCATTCATCAATGGTAGCCAGGCATCAACGCTAGCCAGCCATCAACGATGGCCAGCCATCAACACTAGCCAGTCATCAACGCTAGCCAGCTATTAATGGTAGCCCGTCATCGACGCTAGCCATTCATCAATGGTAGCCAGCCATCAATTGTAGCCATTCATCAATGGAAGCCCTTCACCGACGCTAGCCAGTCATCAATGGTAGCCAGTCATCGACGCTAGCCACTCACCAATGCTAGCCAGTCATCAACGCTAGCCAGTCATCAATGGTAACCATTCATCAACGGTAACCATTCATCAACTGTAGCCATTCATCAACGCCAGCCATTCATGAATGCTAGCCATTCATTAATGGTAACCATTCATAAATTGTAGCCGGTCATCGACGCTAGCCAGCCATAAACGCTAGCCAGCTATCAATGCTAGCCAGTCATCAATAGTAGCCAGTCATCAACGGTAGCCAGCCATCAATGTTAGCGAGTCATCAATGCTAGCCAGTCATCGACGCGAGCCAGTGATCTATGGTAGCCAGTCATCGACGCTAGCCAGTCATCGACGCTAGCCAGCTACCAACGCGCGTCAGCTATCATTGGTAGGCAGTCAACAATGGTAGCCAGCAATCAAGGGTTGCCAGCTTTTAACACTAGCCAGCCACCAACGGTAGGAAGTCATCAACGGTAGCCAGACATCAATAGTAGCCAGTCATCAATGGAAGCCTGCCATTAATGGTAGCAAGTCAACAATGGTAGCTAGCTATCAACGCTAGCCAGTCCTCAATACTAGCCAGTCATCGACGCTATCCAGTCATCAATACTAGCCAGTCATCGCCGCTAGCCAGTCATCAATAATAGTCATTCATCAACGTTAGCCATTCATAAATTCTAGCCATTCATTAATGGTAACCATTTATCAATTGTAGCCAGTCATCGACGCAAGCCAGCCATAAACGCTAGCCAGCTATCAATGCTAGCCAGCCATTAATAGTAGCCAGTCATCAACGCTAGCCAACCATCAACGTTAGCCAGTCATCAATGCTCGCCAGACATCGACGCTAGCCAGTCATCAATGGTAGCCAGTCATCAATTGTAGCCAGTCATCGACGCTAGCCTGTCACCAATGGTAGCCAGTCATCAACGCTAGCCAGCCATCAACGCTCGCCAGCTATCAACGCGTGCCAGCTATCAATGGTCGGCAGTCAACAATGGTAGCCAGTCATCAACGCTAGCCAGCCATTCACGCTAGCCAGCCATCAACGCTAGCAAGCCATCAACGGTAGTCATCCATCAACGCTAGCCAGTCATCAAGGGTAGCCAGTCATCAACGCTCGCCAGCCATCAATGGTAGCCAGTAATCAACGCTAGCTAGCCATCACCGCTAGCCAGCCAACAACGCTCATCAATGGTAGGCAGTCATCAACGCTAGCCAGTCATCGACGCTAGCCAGCTATCAACGCGCGTCAGCTACCATTGGTAGGCAGTCAACAATGGTAGCCAGCAATCAAGGGTTGCCAGCTTTCAACAATAGACAGCCACCAACGGTAGCAAGTCATCAACGGTAACCAGTCATCAATAGTAGCCAGTCAACAATGGAAGCCAGCCATTAATGGTAGCAAGTCAACAATGGTAGCTGGCTATCTACGCTAGCCAGTCCTCGATACTAGCCAGTCATCGACGCTATCTAGTCATCAATACTAGCCAGTCATCGCCGCTAGCCAGTCATCAATGATAGTCATTCATCAACGCGAGCCAATCACCAACGCTAGATAGTCATCAATGGTTGCCATTTATCAATGGTAGCCATTCATCAACGGTAGCCATTCATCAACGCCAGCCATTCATGAATGCTAGCCATTCACTAATGGTAACCATTAATAAATTGTAGCCGGTCATCGACGCTAGCCAGCCATAAACGCTAGCCAGCTATCAATGCTAGCCAGCCATCAATAGTAGCCAGTCATCAACGGTAGCCAGCCATCAACGTTAGCGAGTCATCAACGGTAGCCATTCATCAACGCTAGCCATTCATCAACGTTAGCCATTCATTAATGATAGCCATTCATTAATGGTAACCATTTATCAATTGTAGCAAGTCATCGACGCAAGCCAGCCATAAACGCTAGCCAGCTATCAATGCTAGCCAGCCATTAATAGTAGCCAGTCATCAACGCTAGCCAACCATCAACGTTAGCCAGTCATCAATGCTCGCCAGTCATCGACGCTAGCCAGTCATCAATGGAAGCCAGTCATTAATTGTAGCCAGTCATCGACGCTAGCCAGTCACCAATGGTAGCCAGTCATCAACGCTAGCCAGCCATTAACGCTAGCCAGCCATCAACGCTAGCAAGTCATCAATGCTCGCCAGTCAGCAATGGCAGTCATTCATCAATGCTAGCCAGTCATCGACCCTAGCCAGCCAAAAACGCTAGTCAGTCATCAACGCTCGCCAGCAATCAACGCGTGCCAGCTATCAATGGTCGGCAGTCAACAATGGTAGCCAGCCATTCACGCTAGCCAGCCATCAACGCTAGCAAGCCATCAACGGTAGTCATCCATCAACGCTAGCCAGTCATCAAGGGTAGCCAGTCATCAACGCTTGCCAGCCATCAATGGTAGCCAGTAATCAACGCTAGCCAGCCAACACCGCTAGCTAGCCAACAACGCTCATCAATGGTAGCCAGTCATCAATTGTCGCCAGTCATCAACGCCAGCCAGCAATGGTAGTTAACCATCAACGCTAGCCAGCCTTCAATTTTAGTCAGTCATCAATGGTAGCCAGTCATCGACCCTAGCTATTCATCAATGGTAGCCACCTATCAACGCAAGCCTGCAAGCAACACTGGCTGGCCATCAACGCTCGCCAGTCATCAATGGTAGCCAGTCATCAACGCTCGCCGGCTATCAACGCTAGACAGTCAACAACGCTCGCCAGCCATCAACGGTAGTCATCCATCAACGTTAGCCAGTCATCAAGGGTAGCCAGTCATCAACGCTTGCAAGTCATCAATGGTAGCCTTTCATCGACACTAGCCACTCATCAATGCTGGCCAGTCATCGACACTAACCAGTCATCAATGGTAGCCATTCATCAACGCTAGCCATTCATCAACATTAGCCAATCATAAATGCTAGCCATTCATTATTGGTAACCTATATCAATTGTAACCAGTCATCGACGCTAGCCAGCCTAAACGCTAGCCAGCTATCAATGCTAGCCAGCCATCAATAGTAGCCAGTCATCAACGCTAGCCAACCATCAACGTTAGCCAGCCATCAATGGTAGCCAGTCATCAACGCTAGCCAGCCATCAACGGTAGTCATCCATCAACGCTAGCCAGTCATCAAGGGTAGCTAGTCATCAACGCTAGCCAGCCATCACTGGTAGTCAGTCATCAAAGGTAGCCAGTCATCGACGCTAGCCATTCATCAATGGTAGCCACCTATCAACGCTAGCCAGCCATCAACGCTGGCCGGCCATCAACGCTCGCCAGTCATCAATGGTAGCCAGTCATCAATGCTAGCCAGCTATCAATGGTAGCCCGTCATCGACGCTAGCCATTCATCAATGGTAGCCAGCCATCAGCGGTAGCCAGCCATCAACGCCAGCAATTCATCAATGGTAGCCAGCCATAAATGGTAGTCAGTAATTAACGCTCGCCGGCAATCAACGCTAGCCAGTTATCAACGCTCGTCAGCCGTCAACGGCAGTCATTCATCAACGCTAGCCAGTCATCAAGGGTAGCCAGTCATCAACGCTCGCCAGCCATCAATGGTAGCCAGTCCTCAACGCTAGCCAGCCATCAACGGTAGTCATCCATCAACGCTAGCCAGTCATCAAGGGTAGCCAGCTATCAATGGTAACCCGTCATCGACGCTGGCCATTCATCAATGGTAGTCGGCCATCAGCGCTAACCAGCCATCAACGCCACACACTGATCAATGGTAGCCAGCCATAAATGGTAGCCAGTCATCAACGCTCGCCAGACATCAACACTCGGCAGTCATCAATGGTAGCCATTCATCAATGGTAGCCCTTTACCGACGCTAGCCAGTCATCAATGGTAGCCAGTCATCGACGCTAGCGACTCACCAATGCTAGCCAGTCATCAACGCTAGCCAGTCATCAATGGTACACATTCATCAACGGTAACCATTCATCAACGGTAGCCATTCATCAACGCTAGCCATTCATGAATGCTAGCCATTCATTAATGGTAACCATTCATCAATTGTAGCCAGTCATCGACGCTAGCCAGCCATAACGGCTAGCCAGCTATCAATGCTAGCCAGCCATCAATAGTAGCCAGTCATCAACGCTAGCCAGCCATCAACGTTAGCGAGTCATCAATGCTAGCCAGTCACCGACGCGTGCCAGTCATCAATGGTAGCCAGTCATCGACGCTAGCCAGTCATCAATGCTAGCCAGTTATCGCAGCTAGCCAGCTATCAACGCGCGTCAGCTATCATTGGTAGGCAGTCAACAATGGTAGCCAGCAATCAAGGGTAGCCAGCTTTCAACACTAGCCAGCCACCAACGGTAGCAAGTCATCAACGGTAGCCAGTCATCAATAGTAGCCAGTCATCAATGGAAGCCAGCCATCAATGGTAGCAAGTCAACATTGGTAGCTAGCTGTCACCGCTAGCCAGTCATCAATACTATCCAGTCATCGACGCTATCCAGTCATCAATACTAGCCAGTCAACGCCGCTAGCCAGTCATCAATGATAGTCATTCATCAACGCTAACCAATCAACAACGCTAACCAGTCATCAATGGTGGCCATTTATCAATGGTAGCCATTCATCAGCGCTAACTATTCATCAACGCTAGCCGGTCATCAACGCTACTCAGTCATCAATGGTGGCCATTCATCATTGGTAGCCATTCATCATTGGCAGTCAGTCATCAATGGTAGCCAGTCATCAATGGTAGTCAGTCATCAATGCTGGCCAGTCATCGACACTAACTAATCATCAATGGTAGCCATTCATCAACGGTAGTCATTCATCAACGCTAGCCATTCATCAACGTTAGCCATTCATACATGCTAGCCATTCAGTAATGGTAACCATTTATCAATTGTAGCCAGTCGTCGAATCAAGCCAGCCATAAACGCTAGCCAGCTATCAATGCTAGCCAGCCATTAATAGTAGCCAGTCATCAACGCTAGCCAACCATCAACGTTAGCCAGTCATCAATGCTCGCCAGTCATTGCCGCTAGCCAGTCATCAATGGTAGCCAGTCATCAATTGTAGCCAGTCATCGACGCTAGCCAGTCACCAATGGTAGCCAGTCATCAACGCTAGCCAGCCATCAACGCTAGCCAGTCAGCAACGCTCGCCAGCCATCAATGGTAGCCAGTCATCAATTGTAGCCAGTCATCAATTGTAGCCAGTCATCGACGCTAGCCAGTCACAATGGTAGCCAGTCATCAACGCTAGCCAGTCAGCAAACGCTCGCCAGCAATCAACGCGTGCCAGCTATCAATGGTCGGCAGTCAACAATGGTAGCCAGTCATCAACGCTAGCCAGCCATTCACGCTAGCCAGCATCAACGCTAGCAAGCCATCAACGGTAGTCATCCATCAACGCTAGCCAGTCACAAGGGTAGCCAGTCACCAACGCTCGCCAGCCATCAATGGTTAGCCAGTAATCAACGCTAGCCAGCCAACACCGCTAGCCAGCCAACAACGCTCATCAATGGTAGCCAGTCATCAATTGTCGCCAGTCATCAACGCTAGCAGCCACAATGGTAGTTAAGCCATCAACGCTAGCCAGCCTTCAATTTAGTTCAGTCATCAATGGTAGCCAGTCATCGACGCTAGCTATTCATCAATTAGTAGCCACCTATCAACACAAGCCTGCAAGCAAACACTGGATGGCCATCAACGCTCGCCAGTCATCAATGGTAGCCAGTCATCAACGCTCGCCGGCTATCAACGCTAGACAGTCAACAACGCTCGCCAGCCATCAACGGTAGTCATCCATCAACGTTAGCCAGTCATCAACGCTCACCAACCATCAATTGTAGCCAGTCATCAACGCTAGCCAGCCATCAACGGTAGTCATCCATTCAACGCTGGCCAGTCATCAAGGGGTAGCCAGTCCATCAACGCTTGCAAGTCATCAATGGTAGCCTGTTCATCAATGGTAGCCAGTCACCGACGCTAGCCAGTCATCATGGTAGCCACTCATCGACACTAGCCACTCATCAATGCCTGGCCAGTCATCGACACTAACCAGTCATCAATGGTAGCCATTCATCAACGCTAGCCATTCATCAACGTTAGCCATTCATAAATGCTAGCCATTCATTATTGGTAACCTTTATCAATTGTAACCAGTTATCGACGCTAGCCAGCCTAAACGCTAGCCAGCTATCAATGCTAGCCAGCCATCAATAGTAGCCAGTCATCAACGCTAGCCAACCATCAACGTTAGCCAGCCATCAATGGTAGCAAGTCATCAACGCTATCCAGCCATCAACGGTAGTCATCCATCAACGCTAGCCAGTCATCAAGGGTAGCTAGTCATCAACGCTAGCCAGCCATCACTGGTAGTCAGTCATCAAAGGTAGCCAGTCATCGACGCTAGCCATTCATCAATGGTAGCCACCTATCCACGCTAGCCAGCCATCAACGCTGGCCGGCCATCAACGCTCGCCAGTCATCAATGGTAGCCAGTCATCAATGCTAGCCAGCTATCAATGGTAGCCCGTCATCAACGCTAGCCATTCATCAATGGTAGCCAGCCATCAGCGCTAGCCAGCCATCAACGCCAGCAATTCATCAATGGTAGCCAGCCATAAATGGTAGTCAGTCATTAACGCTCGCCGGCAATCAACGCTAGCCAGTTATCAACGCTCGCCAGCCATCAACGGCAGTCATCCATCAACGCTAGCCAGTCATCAAGGGTAGCCAGTCATCAACGCTCGCCAGCCATCAATGGTAGCCAGTCATCAACGCTAGCCAGCCATCAACGGTAGTCAGCCATCAACGCTAGCCAGTCATCAAGGGTAGCCAGTCATCAACACTCGCAAGTCATCAAAGGTAGCCATTCATCAATGGTAGCCAGTCACCGACGCTAACCAGTCATCAATGGTAGCCACTCATCGACGCTAGCCACTCATCAATGCCGGCCAGTCATCGACACTAACCAGTCATCAATGTTAGCCATTCATCAACGGTAGCCATTCATCAACGCTAGCCATTCATCAACGCTAGCCATTCATGAATGATAGCCATTCATCAATGGTAACCATTCATCAATTGTAGCAAGTCATCGACGCTAGCCAGCAATAAACGCTAGCCAGCTATCAAAGCTATTGAGCCAGCAATAGTAGCCAGTCATCAACGATAACCAGCCATCAACGTTAGCCAGTCATCAATGCTAGCCTGTCATCAACGTTAGCCAGCTATCAATGGTAGCCCGTCATCGATGGTAGCCAGTCATCAACGCAAGACAGCCATCAACGCTAGCCAGCCAACAACGCTTATCAATGGTAGCCAGTCATCATTGGTAACCAGTCATCTATGGTAGCCAGACATCAATGGTAGCCAGTCATCAATGGTAGCCAGTCATCAACGCTAGCCAGCCTGCAATGGTAGTCGACCATCAACGCTAGCCAGCCATCAATGGTAGCCAGTCATCAATGGTAGCCAGTCACCGACGCGAGCCATTCATCAATGGTAGCCAGCCATCAACGCTAGCCAGCCAATAACAACGGCCAGCCATCAACGCTAGCCAGTCATCAACGCTAGCCAACTATCAATGGTAACCCGTCATCGACGCTGGCCATTCATCAATGGTAGCCGGCCATCAGCGCTAATCAGCCATCAACGCCACACACTGATCAATGGTAGCCAGCCATAAATGGTAGCCGGTCATCAACACTCGCCAGACATCAACGCTCGGCAGTCATCAATGGTAGCCATTCATCAATGGTAGCCCTTTACCGACGCTAGCCAGTCATCAATGGTAGCCAGTCATCGACGCTAGCGACTCACCAATGCTAGCCAGTCATCAACGCTAGCCAGTCATCAATGGTAGACATTCATCAACGGTAACCATTCATCAACGGTAGCCATTCATCAACGCTAGCCATTCATGAATGCTAGCCATTCATTAATGGTAACCATTCATCAATTGTAGCCAGTCATCGACGCTAGCCAGCCATAACGGCTAGCCAGCTATCAATGCTAGCCAGCCATCAATAGTAGCCAGTTATCAACGCTAGCCAGCCATCAACGTTAGCGAGTCATCAATGCTAGCCAGTCACCAACGCGTGCCAGTCAGCAATGGTAGCCAGTCATCGACGTTAGCCAGTCATCAATACTAGCCAGTTATCGCAGCTAGCCAGCTATCAACGCGCGTCAGCTATCATTGGTAGGCAGTCAACAATGGTAGCCAGCAATCAAGGGTAGCCAGCTTTCAACACTAGCCAGCCACCAACGGTAGCAAGTCATCAACGGTAGCCAGTCATCAATAGTAGCCAGTCATCAATGGAAGCCAGCCATCAATGGTAGCAAGTCAACAATGGTAGCTAGCTATCACCGCTAGCCAGTCATCAATACTATCCAGTCATCGACGCTATCCAGTCATCAATAATAGCCAGTCATCGCCGCTAGCCAGTCATCAATGATAGTCATTTATCAACGCTAGCCAATCATCAACGCTAGCCAGTCATCAATGGTGGCCATTTATCAATGGTAGCCATTCATCAGCGCTAACTATTCATCAACGCTAGCCGGTCATCAACGCTACTCAGTCATCAATGGTGGCCATTCATCATTGGTAGCCATTCATCATTGGTAGTCAGTCATCAATGGTAGCCAGTCATCAAGGGTAGTCAGTCATCAATGCTGGCCAGTCATCGACACTAACAAATCATCAATGGTAGCCGTTCATCAACGGTAGCCATTCATCAACGCTAGCCATTCATCAACGTTAGCCATTCATACATGCTAGCCATTCAGTAATGGTAACCATTTATCAATTGTAGCCAGTCGTCGAATCAAGCCAGCCATAAACGCTAACCAGCTATCAATGCTAGCCAGCCATTAATAGTAGCCAGTCATTAACGCTAGCCAACCATCAACGTTAGCCAGTCATCAATGCTCGCCAGTCATTGCCGCTAGCCAGTCATCAATGGTAGCCAGTCATCAATTGTAGCCAGTCATCGACGCTAGCCAGTCACCAATGGTAGCCAGTCATCAACGCTAGCCAGCCATCAACGCTAGCCAGTCAGCAACGCTCGCCAGCCATCAATGGTAGCCAGTCATCAATTGTAGCCAGTCATCAATTGTAGCCAGTCATCGACGCTAGCCAGTCACCAATGGTAGCCAGTCATCAACGCTAGCCAGCCATCAACGCTAGCCAGCCAATCACGCTCATCAATGGTAGCCAGTCATCAACGCTAGCCAGTTATCAGTGGTAGGTCGTCATCGACGCTAGCCATTCATCAATGGTAGCCAGCCATCAGCGATAGCCAGCCATCAACGCCGGCCATTCAGCAATGGTAGCCAGCCATAAATTGTAGCCAGTCATCAACGCTCGCCAGCCGTCAACGTTAGCCAGTCATCAACGCTCTCCAGCCATCAATGGTAGCCATTCATCAATGGTACCCAGTCACCGAGGCTAGCCAGTCATCAATGGTCGCCAGTCATCGACGCTAGCCACTCATCAATGCTAGCCGGTCATCGACGCTAGCCAGTCATCAATGGTAGCCATCCACAAACGCTAGCCATTCATCAACGCTAGACATCCATCAAAGCTAGCCATTCATGAATGCGGGCCATTCATCAATGGTAACCATTCATCAATTGTAGCCAGTCATCGACGCTAGCCAGCCATAAAGGCTAGCCAGCTATCAATGCTAGCCAGCCAGCAATAGTAGCCAGTCATCGACGCTAGCCTGTCATCAATGGTAGTCACTCATCGACGCTAGCCACTCATCAATGCTAGCCAGTTATCGACGCTAGCCAGCTGTCAACGCGCGCCAGCCATCAATGGTAGGCAATCAACTATGGTAGCCAGCCATCAACGGTAGCCAGCTATCAACGCTTGTCACCTATCAACGCTCGCCAGTCATCAATGCTAGCCAGCCATCAACGCTAGCCAGTCATCAACGCCATCCAGCCATCAACGGTAGCAAGTCATCACTGGTAGCGAGTCATCAACGCTAGCCAGCCATCAACGCCAGCCATTCATTAATACTACCCAGCCATCAACGCTAGCCATTCATCGATGGTAGCCAGTCATCAACGCAAGCCAGCCATCAACGCTAGCCAGTCAACAACGCTTATCAATGGTAGCCAGTCAACAATGGTAGCCAGTCATCAACGCTAGCCAGCCAGCAATGGAAGCCAACCATCAACGCTAGCCAGCTACCAATGGTGGCCAGTCATCAATGGTAGGCAGTCATCAACGTTAGCCAGCTATCAATGTTAGCCCGTTATCGATGGTAGCCAGTCATCAATGGTAGCCAGACATCAATGGTAGCCACACATCAATGGTAGCCAGCCATCAATGGTAGCCAGTCATCAATGGTAGCCAGTCATCAACGCTAGCCAGCTATCAGTTGTAGGCCGTCATCTACGCTAGCCATTCATCAATGGTAGCCAGCCATCAGCGCTAGCCAGCTATCAACGCCGGCCATTCAGCAATGTTAGCCAGCCATAAATGGTAGCCAGTCATCAACGCTCGCCAGCTGTCAACGTTAGCCAGTCATCAACGCTCTCCAGTCATCAATGGTAGCCATTCATCAATGGTACCCAGTCACCGACACTAGCCAGTCATCAATGGTGGCCAGTCATCGACGCTAGCCACTCATCAATGCTAGCCGGTCATCGACGCTAGCCAGTCATCAATGGTAACCATCCACAAACGCTAGCCATTCATCAACGCTAGCCATTCATCAAGGCTAGCCATTCATGAATGCTAGCCATTCATCAATGGTAACCATTCATCAATTGTAGCCAGTCATCGACGCTAGCCAGCCACAAAGGCTAGCCAGCTATCAATGCTAGCCAGCCAGCAATAGTAGCCAGTCATCGACGCTAGCCTGTCATCAATGGTAGCCACTCATCGACACTAGCCAGTCATCAATGGTAGCCAGTCATCGACGCTAGCCAGCTATCAACGCGCGCCAGCCATCAATGGTAGGCAAACAACAATGGTAGCCAGCCATCAACGGTAGCCAGCTATAAACGGTAGCCAGCTATCAACGCTTGTCAACTATCAATGCTCGCCAGTCATCAAAGCTAGCCAGCCGTCAACGCTAGCCAGTCATAAACGCTATCCAGCCATCAACGGTAGCAAGTCATCAATGGTAGCCAGTCATCAACGCAAGCCAGCCATCAACGCTAGCCAGCCAACAACGCTTATCAATGGTAGCCAGTCATCAACGCTAGCCAGCCAGCAATGGTATCCAACCAGCAACGCTAGCCAGCTAGCAATGGTGGCCAGTCATCAATGGTAGGCAGTCATCAACGTTAGCCAGCTATCAATGGTAGCCCGTTATCGATGGTAGCCAGTCATCAATGGTAGCCAGACATCAATGGTAACCAGACATCAATGGTAGCCAGTCATCAATAGTAGCCAGTCACCAATGGTAGCCAGTCATCAACGTTAGCCAGCCAGCAATGGTAGCCAACCATCAACGCTAACCAGCCAGCAATGGAAGGCAGTCATCAATGGTAGCCAGTCATCAACGCTAGCCAGCCATCAACGATGGCCAGCCATCAACACTAGCCAGTCATCAACGCTAGCCAGCTATTAATGGTAGCCCGTCATCGACGCTAGCCATTCATCAATGGTAGCCAGCCATCAATTGTAGCTATTCATCAATGGAAGCCCTTCACCGACGCTAGCCAGTCATCAATGGTAGCCAGTCATCGACGCTAGCCACTCACCAATGCTAGCCAGTCATCAACGCTAGCCAGTCATCAATGGTAGCCATTCATCAACGGTAACCATTCATCAACTGTAGCCATTCATCAACGCCAGCCATTCATGAATGCTAGCCATTCATTAATGGTAACCATTCATAAATTGCAGCCGGTCATCGACGCTAGGCAGCCATTAACGCTAGCCAGCTATCAATGCTAGCCAGTCATCAATAGTAGCCAGTCATCAACGGTAGCCAGCCATCAATGTTAGCGAGTCATCAATGCTAGCCAGTCATCGACGCGAGCCAGTGATCTATGGTAGCCAGTCATCGACGCTAGCCAGTCATCGACGCTAGCCAGCTACCAACGCGCGTCAGCTATCATTGGTAGGCAGTCAACAATGGTAGCCAGCAATCAAGGTTGCAGCTTTTAACACTAGCCAGCCACCAACGGTAGGAAGTCATCAACGGTAGCCAGACATCAATAGTAGCCAGTCATCAATGGAAGCCTGCCATTAATGGAAGCAAGTCAACAATGGTAGCTAGCTATCAACGCTAGCCAGTCCTCAATACTAGCCAGTCATCGACGCTATCCAGTCATCAATACTAGCCAGTCATCGCCGCTAGCCAGTCATCAATAATAGTCATTCATCAACGTTAGCCATTCATAAATTCTAGCCATTCATTAATGGTAACCATTTATCAATTGTAGCCAGTCATCGACGCAAGCCAGCCATAAACGCTAGCCAGCTATCAATGCTAGCCAGCCATTAATAGTAGCCAGTCATCAACGCTAGCCAACCATCAACGTTAGCCAGTCATCAATGCTCGCCAGACATCGACGCTAGCCAGCCATCAACGCTAGCAAGCCATCAACGGTAGTCATCCATCAACGCTAGCCAGTCATCAAGGGTAGCCAGTCATCAACGCTCGCCAGCCATCAATGGTAGCCAGTAATCAACGCTAGCTAGCCATCACCGTTAGCCAGCCAACAACGCTCATCAATGGTAGGCAAGTCATCAATTGTCGCAGTCATCAACGCTAGCCAGCAGCAATGGTAGCTAGCCATCAACGCTAGCCAGCCATCAATTTTAGTCAGTCATCAATGGTAGCCAGTCATCGACGCTAGCTATTCATCAATGGTAGCCACCTATTCAACGCTAGCCTGCCATCAACACTGGCTGGCCATCAACGCTCGCCAGTCATCAATGGTAGCCAGTCATCAACGCTCGCCGGCCATCAACGCTAGCCAGTCAACAACGCTCGCCAGCCATCAACGTAGTCATCCATGCAACGCTAACCAGTCATCAAGGGTAGCCAGTCATCAACGCTCACCAATTCATCAATTGTAGCCAGCAATCAACGGTATTCATCCATCAACGCTGGCCAGTCACCAAGGGTAGCCTGTCATCAACGCTTGCAAGTCATCAATGGTAGCCATTCATCAATGGTTAGCCAGTCACCGACGCTAGCCAGTCATCAATGGTAGCCACTCATCGACACTAGCCACTCATCAATGCTGGCCAGTCATCGACACTAACCAGTCATCAATGGTAGCCATTCATCAACGGTAGCCAATCATCAACGCTAGCCATTCATCAACGTTAGCCATTCATAAATGTTAGCCATTCATTATTGGTAACCTTTATCAATTGTAGCCAGTCATCGACGCTAGGCAACCATCAACGTTAGCCAGCCATCAATGGTAGTCAGTCATCAACGCTAGCCAGCCATCAACGGTAGTCATCCATCAACACTAGCCAGTCATCAAGGGTAGCTAGTCATCAATGCTAGCCAGCCATCAATAGTAGCCAGTCATCAAACGCTAGGCAAACCATCAACGTTAGCCAGCCATCAATGGTAGCCAGTCATCAACGCTAGCCAGCCATCAACGGTAGTCATCCATCAACGCTAGCCAGCCATCAATGGTAGTCAGTCATCAAAGGTAGCCACTCATCGACGCTAGCCATTCATCAACGTTAGTAAATCATAAATGCTAGCCATTCATTATTGGTAACCTTTATCAATTGTAGCCGGTCATCGACGCTAGCCAGCCATAAACGCTAGCCAGCTATCAATGCTAGCCAGCCATCAATAGTAGCCAGTCATCAACGCTAGCCAACCATCAACGTTAGCTAGACATCAATGCTCGCCAGTCATCAATGGTAGCCAGACATCAATTGTAGCCAGTCATCGACGCTAGCCAGTCACCAATGGTAGCCAGTCATCAACGCTAGCCAGCCATCAACGCTAGCTCAGTGATCAATGCTCTCCAGTCATCAATGGCAGTCATTCATCAATGCTAGCCAGTCATCGACGCTAGACATTCATCAATGGTGGCCAGTCACAGACGCTATCCAGTCGTCAACGGTAGCCTGTCATCAAAACTCGCCAGTCATCAAACGCTCGCCAGTCATCAATGGTAGCCATTCAACAATGGGTAGCCAGTAACACACGCTAGCCAGTCATCAATGGTACCCATTCATCAACGCTAGCCATCATCAAATGCTAGCCATTCATAAATGCTTGCCATTCATCAATGGTAACCATTCATCTATTGTAGCCAGTCATCGACGCTAGCCAGCCATAAACGCTAGCCAACTATTTATGCTATCGAGCCATCAATAGTAGCCAGTCATCAACGCTAACCAGCCATCGGCGTGAGCCAGTCATCAATGCTAGCCAGTCATCGACGCCACCAAGTCATCAATGGTAATGCCAGTCATCAACGCTAGCCAAGCCATCAACGTTAGCCAGTCATTCAATGCTAGCCAGTGATCGACGCTACCAAGTCATCAATGATAGCCCAGTCATCAAATTGGTAGCCACTCATCGACGCTAGCCACTTATCGACGCTAGCCAGCTACCAACGTTGGCAGCATATCAACGCGCGCCAGCTATCAATGGTAGGCAGTCAACAATGGTAGCCATTCATCAACGCTAGCCAGCCATCACGCTAGCCAGCCAGCAACGCTAGCCAGCTATAACGCTAGCCAGCCATCAACGCTAGCCAGCCATCAATGGTAGTCAGTCATCAATGGTAGCCAGTCATCGACGCTAGCAATTCATCAACGCTAGCCAGCCATCAACGCTTGCCAGTCATCAATGGTAGCCATTCCATCAACGCTAGCCCAGCTATAAATGTAGCCCGTCATCGACGCTAGCCATTTATCAATGGTAGCCAGCCATCAGCGCCAGCCAGCCATCAACGCTAGCCATTCATTAATGGTAGCCAGCCATAAATGGTAGGCAGTCATCAACGGTCGCCGGCCATCAGCGCTAGCCAGTCATCAACGTTTTCCAGTCATCAATGGTAGCCATTCATCAACGCTAGCCATTCATCAACGCTAACCATACATAAATGCTAGGCATTCATCAATGGTAACCATTTATCAATTGTAGCCAGTCATCGATGCTAGCCAGCCATAAGCGCTAGCCAGCTATCAATGCTAGCCAGCCATCAATAGTAGCCAATCATCAACGCTAGCCAGCCATCAACGTTTAGCCAGTCATCAATGCTCGCAAGTCATCGACGCTAGCCAGTCATCAATTGTAGCCAGTCCATCGACGCTAGCCAGTCATCAATGGTGGCCAGTCCATCAACGCTAGCCAGTCATCAACGCTAGCCAGCCATCAACGCTAGCCAGCTGATCAATGGTAGTCAGTCATCAATGGTAGCCAGTCATCGACGCCAGCCATTCATCAATGGTAGCCAGCCATCAACGTTTACCAGTCATCAATGGTAGCCAGTATCAACGCTAGCCAGTTGTAAATGGTAGCCCGTCATCGACGCTAGCCATTCATCAATGGTAGCCAGCCATCAGCGCTAGCCAGCCATTCAACGCCAGCCATTCATCAATTGGTAACCAGCCATAAATGGTAGCCAGTCGTCAACACTCGCCGGCCATCAACGCTAGCCAGTCCATCAACGCTCGCCAGTCATCAATTTTAGCCAATTCATCAACGCTAGCCATTCATCAACGCTAGCCATTCATCACACGCTAGCCATACATAAATGCTAGCCATTCATCAATGGTAAACATTTATCAGTGGTAGCCAGTATCAACGGCTCACCAGACATCAATGGCAGCCAGTCATCAACGCTAGCCAGCCATCAATGGTAGTCAGTCATCAAAGGTAGCCACTCATCGAAGCTAGCCATTCATCAACGTTAGCAAGTCATAAATGCTAGCAATTCATTATTGGTAACCTTTATCAAATTGTAGCCAGTCATCGACGCTAGCCAGCCATTAACGCTAGCCAGCTATCAATGCTAGCCAGCCATCAATAGTAGCCAGTCATCAACGCTAGCCAACCATCAACGTTAGCCAGACATCAATGCTCGCCAGTCATCGACGCTAACCAGTCATCAATGGTAGCCAGTCATCAATTGTAGCCAGTCATCGACGCAGCCAGTTCACCAATGGTAGCCAGTCATCAACGCTAAGCCAGCCATCAACGCTAGCCAGTGATCAATCCTCGCCAGTCATTAATGGCAGTCATTCATCAATGCTAAGCCATCATCGACGCTAGCCAGTCATCAATGGTAGCCAGTCATCGACGCTAGACATTCATCAATGTTGGCCAGTCACAGACGCTATCCAGTCATCAACGGTAGCCTGTCATCAAAGCTCGCCAGTCATCAACGCTCGCCAGTCATAAATGGTAGCCATTCAACAATGGTAGGCAGTAACAGACGCTAGCCAGTCATCAATGGTACCTTTCATCACGCCTAGCCATTCATCAACGCTAGCCATTCACAAATGCTTGCCATTCATCAATGGTAACCATTCATCTATTGTAGCCAGTCATCGACGCTAGCCAGCCATAAACGTTAGCCACTATCTATGCTAGCGAGCCATCAATAGTAGCCAGTCATCAACGTAACCAGGCATCAGCGTTAGCCAGTCATCAATGCTAGCCAGTCATCGACGCCCACCAAGTCATTAATAGTAGCCAGTCATCAACGCTAGCCAGTCATCAACGTTAGCCAGTCATCAATGCTAGCCAGTCATCGACGCTACCAAGTCATCAATGATAGCCAGTTATCAATGGTAGCCACTCATCGACGCTAGCCACTTATCGACGCTAGCCAGCTACCAACGTTGGCAGCTATCAACACGCGCCAACTAACAATGGTAGGCAGTCAACAATGGTAGCCATTCATCAACGCTAGCCAGCCATCAACGCTAGCCAGCTATCAACGCTAGCCAGCCATCAATGCTAGCCAGCCTTCAATGGTAGTCAGTCATCACTGGTAGACATTCATCGACGATAGCAATTCATCAACGCTCGCCAGACATCAACGCTTGCCAGTCATCAATGGTAGCCAGTCATCAACGCTAGCCAGCTATAAATGGTAGCCCGTCATCGACGCTAGCCATTCATCAATGGTAGGCAGTCATCAATGGTAGCCATTCATCAACGCTAGCCATTCATCAACGCTAGCCATACATAAATGCTAGCCATTCATCAATGTTAACCATTTATCAATTGTAGCCAGTCATCGATGCTAGCCAGCCATAAGCGCTAGCCAGCTATCAATGCTAGCCAGCCATCAATAGTAGCCAGTCATCAACGCTAGCCAGCCTTCAACGTTAGCCAGTCATCAATGCTCGTCAGTCATCGACGCTAGCCTGTCGTCAATTGTAGCCAGTCATCGACGCTAGCCAGTCATCAATGGTAGCCAGTCATCAACGCTAGCCAGCCATCAACGCTAGCCAGCCGTCAACACTAGCCAGCTATCAATGGTAGTCAGTCATCAATGGTAGCCAGTCATCGACGCCAGCCATTCATCAATGGTAGCCATCCATCAACGCTTACCAGTCATCAATGGTAGCCAGTCATCGACGCTAGCCAGCCATCAACGCTAGCCAGCCAGATATCAATGCTAGCCAGCCATCAACGTTAGTCAGTCATCAATGGTAGCCATTCATCAACGCTAGCCATTCATCAATGCTAGCCATTCATTAACGCTAGCCATTCATCAATGGTAGTCATTCATCAGTGGTAGCTATTCTTCAATTGTAGCCAGTCATCGACGCTAACCAGTCATCAATGGTAGTCAGTCATCAATGATAGCCAGTCATCAACGCTAGCCAGCCATCAACGCTAGCCATTCATCAACGCTAGTCAGCCATCAACGCTGACCGGCCATCAACGCTCGCCAGTCATCAATGGTAGCCAGTCATCAACTTTAACCAGCTATCAATTGTAGCCCGTCATCGACGCTAGCCATTCATCAATGGTAGCCAGCCATCAGCGCTAGCCAGCCATCAACGCCAGCCATTCATCAATGGTAGCCAGCCATAAATGGTAGCCAGTCATCAACGCTTGCCGGCAATCAACGCTAGCCAGTCATCAACGCTCGCCAGCCATCAACGGTAGTCATCCATCAACGCTACCCAGCCATCAACGCCAGCCATTCATCAATGGTAGCCAGTCATCAACGCTCGCCGGCCATCAACGCTCGCCAGCCGTCAACGGTAGTCATCCATAAACGCTAGCCAGTCATCAAGGGTAGCCAGTCATCAACGCTCGCAAGTCATCAATGGTAGCCATTTATCAATGGTAGCCAGTCACCGACGCTAGCCAGTCATCAATGGTAGCCACTCATCGACTCTAGCCATTCATCAATGCTGGCCAGTAATCGACACTAACCAGTCATCAATGGTAGCCATTCATCAACGGTAGCCATTCATTCAACGCTAACCAATCATCAACGTTAGCCCTTCATAAATGCTAGCCATTCATTATTGGTAACCTTTATCAATTGTAGCCAGTCATCGACGCTAGCCAGCCATAAACGCTAGCCAGCTATCAATGCTAGCCAGCCATCAATAGTAGCCAGTCATCAACGCTAGCGAACCATCAACGCTAGCCACCATCAACGTTAGCCAGTCATCGACGCTAGCCAGTCATCGACGATAGCCAGTCATCAATAGTAGCCAGTCATTCACGCTAGCCTGCTATCAATGGTAGCCCGTCATCGTCGCTAGCCATTCATCAATGGTAGCCAGCCATCAGCGCTAGCCAGCCATCAACGCCAGCCATTCATCAATGGTAGCCAGCCATAAATGGTAGCCAGTCATCAACGCTAGCCAGTCATCAACGCTAGCCAGCCATCAACGGTAGTCATCCATCATCGCTAGCCAGTCATCAAGGGTAGCCAGTCATCAACGCTCGCAAGTCATCAATGGTAGCCAGTCACCGACGCTAGCCAGTCATCAACGGTAGCCTGTCATCAAAGCTCGCCATTCATCAACGCTAACCAATCATCAACGTTAGCCCTTCATAAGTGCTAGCCATTCATTATTGGCAACCTTTATCAATTGTAGCCAGTCATCGACGCTAGCCAGTCACCAATGGTAGCCAGTCATCAACGCTAGCCAGCCATCAACGCTAGCCAGCCATCAACGTTAGCCAGTCATCAATGCTTGCCAGTCATCAATGGCAGTCATTCATCAATGCTAGCCTATCATCGACGCTAGCCAGTCATCAATGGTACCCAGTCATCGACGCTAGCCATTCATCAATGGTAGCCAGTCACAGACGCTATCCAGTCATCAACGGTAGCCTGTCATCAAAGCTCGCAAGTCATCAACGCTCGCCAGTCATCAATGGTAGCCATTCAACAATGGTAGCCAGTAACAGACGCTAGCCAGTCATCAACGGTACCCAATTCATCAACGCTAGCCAGCCATCAACGGTAAGTCATCTATCAACGCTAGCCAGTCATAAAGGGTAGCCAGTCATCAACGCTCGCAGCCATCAATGGTAGCCAGTCATCAACGCTAGCCAGCGATCAACGGTAGTCATCCATCAACTCTAGCCAGTCATCATTGGTAGCCAGTCATCAACGCTCGCAAGTCATCAATGGTAGCCAGTCATCAATTGTAGCCAGTCATCGAAGCTAGCCAGTCATTAATGGTAGCAGTCATAAACGCTAGCCAGCCATCAACGCTAGCCAGCCATCAACGCTAGCCAGTCATCAATGCTCGCCAGTCATCAATGGTAGTCATTCATCAATGCTAGCCAGTCACCGACGATAGCCAGTCATCAATGGTAGCCAGTCATCGACACTAGCCATTCAGCAATGGTAGCCAGTCAGAGACGCTATCCAGTCATCAACGGTAGCCTGTCATCAAAGCTCGCCAGTCATCAACGCTCGCCAGTCATCAATGGTAGCCATTCAACAATGGTAGCCAGGAACAGACGCTAGCCAGTCATCAATGGTACCCATTCATCAACGCTAGCCATTCATCAACGCTAGTCATTCGTAAATGCTTGCCATTCATCAATGGTAACCATTCATGCATTGTAGCCAGTCATCGACGCTAGCCAGCCAATAAACGCTAGCCAACTATCAATGCTAGCCAGCCATCAATAGTAGGCAGTCATCAACGCTAACCAGCCATCAACGTTAGCCAGACATCAATGCTAGCCAGTCATCGACGCCACCAAGTCATCAATGGTAGCCAGTCATCAACGCTAGCCAGCCATCAACGTTAGCCAGTCATCAATGCTAGCCAGTCATCGACGCTACCAAGTCATCAATGGTAGCCAGTCATCAATGGTAGCCACTCATCGACGCTTGCCATTCATCAACGTTAGCAATTCATCAATGCTAGTCATTCATTATTGGTAACCTTTATCAATTGTAGCCAGTCATAGACGCTAACCAGCCATAAACGCTAAGCCAGCTATCAATGCTAGCCAACATCAATAGTAGCCTGTCATCAACGCTAGCCAACCATCAACGTTAACCAGGCATCAATGCTCGCCATTCATCGACGCTAGCCAGTCATCAAGGGTAGCCAGTCATCAACGCTTGCAAGTCATCAATGTAACCATTTATCAATGGTAGCCAGTCACCGACGTTAGCCAGTCATCAACGGTAGCCTGTTCATCAAAGCTCGCCAGTCATCGACACTAACCAGTCATCAAATGGTAGCAATTCAGCAACGGTAGCCATTTCATCAACGCTAACCAATCATCAACGTTAGCCCTTCATAAGTGCTAGCCATTCATTATTGGTAACCTTTATCAATTGTAAGCCAGTCATCGACGCTAGCCAGTCACCAATGGTAGCCAGTCATCAACGCTAGCCAGCCATCAAACGCTAGCCAGCCATCAACGTTAGCCAGTCATCAATGCTTGCCAGTCATCAATGGAGTCATTCATCAACGCTAGCCAGCCATCGACGCTAGCCAGTCATCAATGGTACCCAGTCATCGACGCTAGCCATTCATCAATGGTAGCCAGTCACAGACGCTATCCAGTCATCAACGGTAGCCTGTCATCAAAGCTCGCCAGTCATCAACGCTCGCCAGTCATCAATGGTAGCCATTCAACAATGGTAGCCAGTAACAGACGCTAGCCATTTATCAATGCCAGCCATTCATTAACGTTAGCCATTCATCAATGCTAGCCAGTCATCAATGGTAGCCATTCATCAACGCTAACTATTCATAAATGCTAGCCAGTCATCAATAGGAAGCCAGTCATCAACGCTAGCCAGTCATCAATGGTAGCCAGCCTTTAACGTTAGCCAGCCATAAATGGTAGCCAGTCATCAACGCTAGCCATTCATCATAACTAGCCATACATAAATGCTAGCCATTCATCAATGGTAACCATTTATCAATTGTAGCCAGTCATCGATGCTAGCCAGCCATAAACGTTAGCCAGTCATCAATGCTCGCCAGTCATCGACGCTAGCCAGTCATCAATTGTAGCCAGTCATCGACGCTAGCCAGTCATCAATGGTAGCCAGTCATCAACACTAGCCAGCCATCAACGCTAGCCAGCCATCAACGCTAGCGAGCCATCAACGGTAGCCAGTCATCAACGCTAGCCATTCATCAACACTAGCCATACATAAATGCTAGCCATTCATCAATGGTAACCATTTATCAATTGTAGCCAGTCATCGATGCTAGCCAGCCATAAACGTTAGCCAGTAATCAATGGTAGCCACTCATCGACTCTAGCCACTCATCAATGCTGGCCAGTCATCGACACTAACCAGTCATCAATGGTAGCCATTCATCAACGGTAGCCATTCATCAACGCTAACCAATCATCAACGTTAGCCCTTCATATATGCTAGCCATTCATTATTTGGTAACCTTTATCAATTTGTAGCCAGTCATCGACTCTAGCCAGCCATAAACGCTAGCCAGCTATCAATGCTAGCCAGCCATCAATAGTAGCCAGTCATCAACGCTAGCGAACCATCAAACGCTAGCCAACCATCAACGTTAGCCAGTCATCGACGCTAGCCAGTCATCGACGATAGCCAGTCATCAATAGTAGCCAGTCATCCACGCTAGCCTGATACCAATGGTAGCCCGTCATCGTCGCTAGCCATTCATCAATGGTAGCCAGCCATCAGCGCTAGCCAGCCATCAACGCCAGCCATTCATCAATGGTAGCCAGCCATAAATGGTAGCCAGTCATCAACGCTAGCCAGCCATCAACGCTAGCCAGTCATCAATGCTCGCCAGTCATAAATGGCAGCCATTCATCAATGCTAGCCAGTCATCGACGATAGCCAGTCATCAATGGTAGCCAGTCATCAACGCTAGCCTGCTATCAATGGTAGCCCGTCATCGCCGCTAGCCATTCATCAATGGTAGCCAGCCATCAGCGCTAGCCAGCCATCAACGCCAGCCATTCATCAATGGTAGCCATGCACCAATGGTAGCCATGCACCAATGGTAGCCAGTCATCAACGCTAGCCAGCCATCAACGCTAGCCAGTCATCAATGCTCTCCAGTCATCAATGGCACTCATTCATCAATGCTAGCCAGTCATCGACGATAGCCAGTCATCAATGGTAGCCAGCCATTAACGCTAGCCTGCTATCAATGGTAGCCGTCATCGCCGCTAGCCATTCTTCAATGGTAGCCAGCCATCAGCGCTAGCCAGCCATCAACGCCAGCCATTCATCAATGGTAGCCAGCCATAAAAGGTAGCCAGTCATAAACGCTCGCCGGCCATCAATGCTCGCCAGCCATCAACGGTAGTCATCCATCAACGCTAGCCAGTCATCAAGGGTAGCCAGTCATCAACGCTCGCCAGCCATCAATGGTAGCCAGTCATCAACGCTAGCCAGCCATCAACCGTAGTCATACATCATCGCTAGCCAGTCATCAAGGGTAGCCAGTCATCAACGCTCGTAAGTTATCAATGGTAGCCATTTATCAATGGTAGCCAGTCACCGACGCTAGCCAGTCATCAATGGTAGCCACTCATCGACGCTAGCCATTCATTAATGGTAGCCAGTCACAGACGCTATCCAGTCATCAACGCTAGCCTGTCATCAAAGCTCGCCAGTCATCGACACTAACCAGTCATCAATGGTAGCCATTCATCAACGGTAACCATTCATCAACGCTAATCAATCATCAACGTTAGCCCTTCATAAATGCTAGCCATTCATTATTGGTAACCTTTATCAATTGTAGCCAGTCATCGACGCTAGCCAGTCACCAATGGTAGCCAGTCATCAACGCTAGCCAGCCATCAACGCTAGCCAGCCATCAACGTTAGCCAGTCATCAATGCTTGCCAGTCATCAATGGCAGTCATTCATCAATGCTAGCCTGTCATCGAGGCTAGCCATTCATCAATGGTAGCCAGTCATCGACGCTAGCCATTCATCAATGGTAGCCAGTCACAGACGCTATCCAGTCATCAACGGTAGCCTGTCATCAAAACTCGCCAGTTATCAACGCTCGCCAGTCATCAATGGTAACCATTCAACAATGGTAGCCAGTAACAGACGCTAGCCAGTCATCAGCGGTACCCATTCATCAACGCCAGCCAGCCATCAACGGTAGTCAGTCATCAACGCTAGCCAGTCATCAAGGGTAGCCAGTCATCAACGCTCGCCAGGCATCAATGGTAGCCAGTCATCAACGCTAGCCAGCGATCAACGGTTGTCATCCATCAACTCTAGCCAGTCATCATTGGTAGCCAGTCATCAACGCTAGCAAGTCATCAGTGGTAGCCATTCATCAATTGTAGCCAGTCATTGAAGCTAGCAGTCATTAATGGTAGCCAGTCATCAACGCTAGCCAGCCATCAACGCTAGCCAGCCATCAACGCTAGCCAGTCATCAATGCTCGCTAGTCATCAATGGTAGTCATTCATCAATGCTAGCCAGTCACCGACGATAGCCAGTCATCAATGGTAGCCAGGCATCGACACTAGTCATTCATCAATGGTAGCCAGTCACAGACGCTATCCAGTCATCAACGGTAGCCTGTCATCAAAGCTCGCCAGTTATCACGCTCGCCAGTCATCAATGGTAGCCATTCAACAATGGTAGCCAGGAACAGACGCTAGCCAGTCATCAATGGTACCCATTCATCAACGCTAGCCATTCATCAACGCTAGCCATTCATAAATGCTTGCCATTCATCAATGGTAACCCTTCATCCATTGTAGCCAGTCATCGACGCTAGCCAGCCATAAACGCTAGCCAACTATCAATGCTATCCAGCCATCAATAGTAGGCAGTCATCAACGCTAACCAGCCATCAACGCTCGCCAGTCATCAATGGTAACCATTCAACAATGGTAGCCAGTAACAGACGCTAGCCAGTCATCAGCGGTACCCATTCATCAACGCCAGCCAGCCATCAACGGTAGTCAGTCATCAACGCTAGCCAGTCATCAAGGGTAGCCAGTCATCAACGCTCGCCAGGCATCAATGGTAGCCAGTCATCAACGCTAGCCAGCGATCAACGGTTGTCATCCATCAACTCTAGCCAGTCATCATTGGTAGCCAGTCATCAACGCTAGCAAGTTATCAGTGGTAGCCATTCATCAATTGTAGCCAGTCATTGAAGCTAGCCAGTCATTAATGGTAGCCAGTCATCAACGCTAGCCAGCCATCAACGCTAGCCAGCCATCAACGCTAGCCAGTCATCAATGCTCGCTAGTCATCAATGGTAGTCATTCATCAATGCTAGCCAGTCACCGACGATAGCCAGTCATCAATGGTAGCCAGGCATCGACACTAGTCATTCATCAATGGTAGCCAGTCACAGACGCTATCCAGTCATCAACGGTAGCCTGTCATCAAAGCTCGCCAGTTATCAACGCTCGCCAGTCATCAATGGTAGCCATTCAACAATGGTAGCCAGGAACAGACGCTAGCCAGTCATCAATGGTACCCATTCATCAACGCTAGCCATTCATCAACGCTAGCCATTCATAAATGCTTGCCATTCATCAATGGTAACCCTTCATCCATTGTAGCCAGTCATCGACGCTAGCCAGCCATAAACGCTAGCCAACTATCAATGCTATCCAGCCATCAATAGTAGGCAGTCATCAACGCTAACCAGCCATCAACGTTAGCCAGTCATCAATGCTAGCCAGTCATCGACGCCACAAGTCATCAATGGTAGCCAGCCATCAATGGTAGCCAGCCATCAGCGCTAGCCAGCCATCAACGCCAGCAATTCATCAATGGTAACCAGCCATAAATGCTAGCCAGTCATCAACGCTCGCCATTCATCAACGCTAGCCATACATAAAAGCTAGCCATTCATCAATGGTAACCATTTATCAATGGTAGCCAGCTATCAACGCTCGCCAGACATCAATGTTAGCCATTCATCAACGCTAGCCATTCATCAACGCTAGCCATTCATCAACGCTAGCCATACATAAAAGCTAGCCATTCATCAATGGTAACCATTTATCAATGGTAGCCAGCTATCAACGCTCGCCAGACATCAATGTTAGCCAGTCATCAATGGTAGCCACACATCATTGGTAGCCAGTCATCAATGGTAGCCAGTCATCAACGGTAGCCAGCTATCAAAGGTAGCCAGACATTAACGCTAGCCAGTCATCAATGCTAGCCAGCTATCAACGCTAGCCAGCCATCAATGGTAGCCAGTCATCAATGGTAACCAGTCATCAACGCTATCCATTCTTCAATGATAGCCAGCCATCAACGCTAGTCGGCCACCAATGGTAGCCAGTCATCAACGCTGGCCATTCATCAATGGTAGCCAGCCATCAACGCTAGCCAGCCATCACGCTAGCCATTCATCAATGCTAGACAGCCATCAACGCTAGACATTCATCAATGGTAGCCAGTATCGACGCTAGCTATTCATCAACGCTAGCCAGCCATCAATGGTAGTCAGTCATCAAAGGTAACCAGTCATCGACGCTAGCCAGCCATCAACGCTAGCCAGCCATCAACGTTAGTCAGTCATCAATGGTAGCCATTCATCAACGCTAGCCATTTATCAATGCTAGCCATTCATTAACGTTAGCCATTCATCAGTGCTAGCCAGTCTTCAATGGTAGTCATTCATCAGTGGTAGCTATTCATCAATTGTAGCCAATCATCAACGCTAGCCAGCCATCAACGCTAGCCAGTCATCAATGCTCGCCAGTCATAAATGGCAGTCATTCATCAATGCTAGCCAGTCATCGACGATAGCCAGTCATCAATGGTAGCCAGTTATCAACGCTAGCCTGCTATCAATGGTAGCCCGTCATCGCCGCTAGCCATTCATCAATGGTAGCCAGCCATCAGCGCTAGCCAGCCATCAACGCAAGCCATTCATCAATGGTAGCCATGCACCAATGGTAGCCAGTCATCAATGGTAGCCAGTCATCAACGCTAGCCTACTATCAATGGTAGCCCGTCATCACTGCTAGCCATTCATCAATGGTAGCCAGCCATCAGCGCTAGCCAGCCATCAACGCCAGCCATTCATCAATAGTAGCCAGCCATAAATGGTAGCCAGTCATCAACGCTCGCCAGCCATCAACGCTCGCCAGCCATCAACGGTAGTCATCCATCAATGCTAGCCAGTCATCAATGTTAGCCATTAATCAACGCTAGCCATACATAAATGCTAGCCTTTCATCATTGGTAACCATTTCTCAATGGTAGCCAGCTATCAACGCTCGCCAGACATCAATGGTAGCCAGTCATCAATGGTAGCCAGACATCATTGGTAGCCAGTCATCAATGGTAGCCAGTCATCAATGGTAGCCAGTCATCAACGGTAGCTACCTATCAATGGTAGCCAGACATTAACGCTAGCCAGTCATCAATGCTCGCCAGTCATCGACGCTAGCCAGTCATCAATTGTAGCCAATCATCGACGCTAGCCAGTCATCAATGGTAGCCAGTCATCAACACTAGCCAGCCATCAACGCTAGCCAGCCATCAACGCTAGCCAGCTATCAACGCTAGCCAGCCATCAATGGTAGTCAGTCATCAACGGTAGCCAGTCATGGATGCCAGCCATTCATCAATGGTAGGCAGGCATCAACGCTTGCCAGTCATCAATGCTAGCCAGTCATCAACGCTAGCCAGCTGTAAATGGTAGCCCGTCATCGACGCTAGCCATTCATCAATGGTAGCCAGCCATCAGCGCTAGCCAATCATCAACTCCAGCCATTCATCAATGGTAACCAGCCATAAATGGTAGCCAGTCATCAACGCTCGCCGGCCATCAACGCTAGCCAGTCATCAACGCTCACCAGTCATCAATGTTAGCCATTCATCAACGCTAGCCATTCATCAACGCTAGCCATTCATCAACGCTAGCCATACATAAAAGCTAGCCATTCATCAATGGTAACCATTTATCAATGGTAGCCAGCTATCAACGCTCGCCAGTAATCAATGGTAGCCAGTCATCAATGGTAGCCAGACATCATTGGTAGCCAGTCATCAATGGTAGCCAGTCATCAACGGTAGCCACCTATCAAAGGTAGCCAGACATTAACGCTAGCCAGTCATCAATGCTAACCAGCTATCAACGCTAGCCAGCCATCAATGGTAGCCAGTCATCAATGGTAACCAGTCATCAACGCTATCCATTCTTCAATGATAGCCAGCCATCAACGCTAGTCGGCCACCAATGGTAGCCAGTCATCAACGATGGCCATTCATCAATGGTAGCCAACCATCAACGCTAGCCAGCCATCACGCTAGCCATTCATCAATGCTAGACAGCCATCAACGCTACACATTCATCAATGGTAGCCAGTATCGACGCTAGCTATTCATCAACGCTAGCCAGCCATCAATGGTAGTCAGTCATCAAAGGTAACCAGTCATCGACGCTAGCCAGCCATCAACGCTAGCCAGCCATCAACGTTAGTCAGTCATCAATGGTAGCCATTCATCAACGCTAGCCATTTATCAATGCTAGCCATTCATTAACGTTAGCCATTCATCAGTGCTAGCGAGACTTCAATGCTAGCCATTCATCAATGGTAGTCATTCATCAGTGGTAGTTATTCATCAATTGTAGTCAGTCATCGACGTTAGCCAGCCCTCAACGACAGCCATTATCAACGTTAACCAGCCATCAATGCTAGCCAGTCATCATTGGTAGCCATTCATCAATGGTAGCCATTCATCAACGCTAACTATTCATAAATGCTAGCCAGTCATCAATGGTAGCCAGTCATCAACGCTAGCCAGCCATCAATGGTAGCCAGTCATCGACGTTAGCCAGTCATCAATGGTAGCCAGTTATCGACGCTAGCTATTCATCAACGCTAACCAGCCATCAATGGTAGCCATTCATAAACGCTAGCCATTCATCAACGCTAGCAAGCCATCAACGCTAGCCAGCCATCAACGCTAGCCTGCCATCAACGCTAGTCAGCCATCAACGGTAGTCAGCCATCAACGCTAGCCAGTCATCAACGGTAGCCAGTCATCAACGCTCGCCGGCCATCAATGGTAGCCACTCATCAATGATAGCCAGCCAACAACGCTAGTCAGCCAACAACGCTCATCAATGGTAGCTAGTCATCAATGGTAGCCAGTTATCAATGGTGGCCAGTCATCAATGATAGCCAGCCATAAACGCTAGCCAGCCATCAATGGTAGCCAGTCATCAACGCTCGCCAGCCATCAATGGTAGCCAGTCATCAACGCTAGCCAGCCATCAACGGTAGTCATCCATCATCGCTAGCCAGTCACCAAGTGTAGCCAGTCATCAACGCTCGCAAGTCATCAATGGTATCCATTTATCAATGGTAGCCAGTCACCGACGCTAGCCAGTCATCAATGGTAGCCACTCATCGACTCTAGCCACTCATCAATGCTGGCCAGTCATCGACACTAACCAGTCATCAATGGTAGCCATTCATCAACGGTAGCCATTCATCAACGCTAACCAATCATCAACGTTAGCCCTTCATAAATGCTAGCCATTCATTATTGGTAACCTTTATCAATTGTAGCCAGTCATCGACGTTAGCCAGCCATAAACGCTAGCCAGCTATCAATGCTAGCCAGCCATCAATAGTAGCCAGTCATCAACGCTAGCGAACCATCAACGCTAGCCAACCATCAACGTTAGCCAGTCGTCGACGCTAGCCAGTCATCGACGATAGCCAGTCATCAATGGTAGCCAGTCATCAACGCTAGCCTGCTATCAATGGTAGCCCGTCATCACCGCTAGCCATTCATCAAATGTAGCCAGCCATCAGCGCTAGCCAGCCATCAACGCCAGCCATTCATCAATGGTAGCCATGCACCAATGGTAGACAGTCATCAACGCTAGCCAGCCAACAACGCTAGCCAGTCATCAATGCTCGCCAGTCATCAATGGCAGTCATTCATCAATGCTAGCCAGTCATCGACGATAGCCAGTCATCAATGGTAGGCAGTCATCAACGCTAGCCTGCTATCAATGGTAGCCCGTCATCGCCGCTAGCCATTCATCAATGGTAGCCAGCCATCAGCGCTAGCCAGCTATCAACGCCAGCCATTCATCAATGGTAGCCAGCCATAAATGGTAGCCAGTCATCAACGCTCGCCGGCCATCAACGGTAGTCATCCATCAACCCTAGCCAGTCATCAAGGGTGGCCAGTCATCAACGCTCGCCAGCCATCAATGGTAGAGAGTCATCAACGCTAGCCAGCCATCAATGGTAGTCATCCATCATCGCTAGCCAGTCATCAAGGGTAGCCAGTCATCAACGCACGCAAGTCATCAATGGTAGCCATTTATCAATGGTAGCCAGTCACCGACGCTAGCCAGTCATCAATGGTAGCCACTCATCGACGCTAGCCATTCATCAATGGTAGCCAGTCACAGACGCTATCCAGTCATCAACGGTAGCCTGTCATCAAAGCTCGCCAGTCATCGACACTAACCAGTCATCAATGGTAGCCATTCATCAACGGTAGCCATTCATCAACGCTAACCAATCATCAACGTTAGCCCTTCATAAATGCTAGCCATTCATTATTGGTAACCTTTATCAATTGTAGCCAGTCATCGACGCTAGCCAGTCACTAATGGTAGCCAGACATCAACGCTAGCCAACCATCAACGCTAGCCAGCCATCAACGTTAGCCAGTCATCAATGCTTGCCAGTCATCAATGGCAGTCATTCATCAATGCTAGCCTGTCATCGACGCTAGCCAGTTATCAATGGTAGCCAGTCATCGACGCTAGCCATTCATCAATGGTTGCCAGTCACAGACGCTATCCAGTCATCAACGGTAGCCTGTCATCAAAGCTCGCCAGTCATCAACGCTCGCCAGTCATCAATGGTAGCCATTCAACAATGGTAGCCAGTAACAGACGCTAGCCAGTCATCAACGGTACCCATTCATCAACGCTAGCCAGCCATCAACGGTAGTCATCCATCAACGCTAGCCAGTCATCAAGGGTAGCCAGTCATCAACGCTCGCCAGCCATCAATGGTAGCCAGTCATCAACGCTAGCCAGCGATCAACGCTAGCCAGTCATCAATGCTCGCCCGTCATCAATGGTAGTCATTCATCAATGCTAGCCAGTCACCGACGATAGCCAGTCATCAATGGTAGCCAGTCCTCGACACTAGCCATTCATCAATGATAGCCAGTCACAGACGCTATCCAGTCATCAACGGTAGCCTGTCATCAAAGCTGGCCAGTTATCAACGCTCGCCAGTCATCAATGGTAGCCATTCAACAATGGTAGCCAGGAACAGACGCTAGGCAGTCATCAATGGTACCCATTCATCAACGCTAGCCATTCATAAATGCTTGCCATTCATCAATGGTAACCATTCATCCATTGTAGCCAGTCATCGACGCTAGCCAGCCATAAACGCTAGCCAACTATCAATGCTAGCCAGCCATCAATAGTAGGCAGTCATCAACGCTAACCAGCCATCAACGTTAGCTAGTCATCAATGCTAGCCAGTCATCGACGCCACCAAGTCATCAATGGTAGCCAGTCATCAACGCTAGCCAGCCATCAACGTTAGCCAGTCATCAATGCTAGCCAGTCATCGACGCTACCAAGTCATCAATGGTAGCCAGTCATCAATGGTAGCCACTCATCGACGCTAGCCATTCATCAACGTTAGCAATTCATCAATGCTAGTCATTCATTATTGGTAACCTTTATCAATTGTAGCCAATCATAGACGCTAACCAGCCATAAACGCTAGCCAGCTATCAATGCTAACCAGCCATCAATAGTAGCCTGTCATCAACGCTAGCCAACCATCAACGTTAGCCAGGCATCAATGCTCGCCAGTCATCGACGCTATCCAGTCATCAATGGTAGCCAGTCATCAATTGTAGCCAGTCATCGACGCTAGCCAGTCATCAACGCTCGCCAATCATCAATGTTAGCCATTCATCAACGCTAGCCATTCATCAACGCTAGCCATTCATCAACGCTAGCCATACATAAAAGGTAGCCATTCATCAATGGTAACCATTTATCAATGGTAGCCAGCTATCAACGCTCGCCAGACATCAATGGTAGCCAGTCATCAATGATAGCCAGACAGCATTAGTAGCCAGTCATCAATGGTAGGCAGTCATCAACGGTAGCCAGCTATCAATGGTAGCCAGACATTAACGCTAGCCAGTCATCAATGCTAGCCAGCTATCAACGCTACCAGCCATCAATGGTAGCCAGTCATCAATGGTAACCAGTCATCAACGCTATCCATTCTTCAATGATAACCAGCCATCAACGCTAGTCGGCCACCAATGGTAGCCAGTCATCAACGCTAGCCAGCCATCACGCTATTCATTCATCAATGCTAGACAACCATCAACGCTAGACATTCATCAATGGTAGTCAGTATCGACGCTAGCTATTCATCAACGCTAGCCAGCCATCAATGGTAGTCAGGCATCAAAGGTAACCAGTCATCGACGCTAGCCAGCCATCAACGCTAGCCAGCCATCAACGTTAGTCAGTCATCAATGGTAGTCATTCATCAACGCTAGCCATTTATCAATGCTAGCCATTCATTAACGTTAACCATTCATCAGTGCTAGCCTGTCTTCAATGCTAGCCATTCATCAATGGTAGTCATTCATCAGTGGTAGCTATTCATCAATTGTAGCCAGTCATCGACGCTAGCCAGTCATCAATGGTAGCCAGTCATCAATGATAGCCAGTCATCAACGCTAGCCAGTCATCAACGCTAGCCAGCCATCAACGACAGCCATTCATCAACGTTAACCAGCCATCAATGCTAGCCAGTCATCATTGGTAGCCATTCATCAATGGTAGTGATTCATCAACGCTAACTATTCATAAATGCTAGCCAGTCATCAATGGTAGACAGTCATCAACGCTAGCCAGCCATCAATGGTAGCCAGCCATTAACGTTAGCCAGACATCAATGGTAGCCAGCCACCAACGCTACCTAGCCATCACCGTTAACCAGTCATCAATGCTAGCAAGTCATCGACGCTAGCCAGTCATCAATGGTAGCCAGTCATCGACGTTAGCCAGTCATCAATGGTAGCCAGTTATCGGCGCTAGCCATTCATCAAGGCTAACTAGCCATCAATGGTAGTCATTCATCAACGCTAGCCATTCATCAACGCTAGCCAGCCATCAGTGGTAGCCAGCCATCAGTGGTAGCCAGCCATTAACGCTAGTCAGTCATCAATGCTAACCAGTCATCAATGCGCGCCAGCCATCAATGGTAGGCAGTCATCAACGCTAGCAAGCCATCAACGCTAGCCAGCCATCAATGGTAGCCAGTATCGACGCTAGCTATTCATCAACGCTAGCCAGCCATCAATGGTAGTCAGTCATCAAAGTTAACCAATCATCGACGCTAGCCAGCCATCAACGCTAGCCAGCCATCAACGTTAGTCAGTCATCAATGGTAGCCATTCATCAACGCTAGCCATTTATCAATGCTAGCCATTCATTAACGTTAGCCATTCATCAGTGCTAGCCAGTCTTCAATGCTAGCCATTCATCAATGGTAGTCATTCATCAGTGGTAGCTATTCATCAATTGTAGCCAGTCATCGACGCTAGCCAGTCATCAATGGTAGCCAGTCATCAATGATAGCCAGTCATCAACGCTAGCCAGTCATCAACGCTAGCCGGTCGTCAATGCTAGCCAGTCATCGACGCTAGCTAGTCATCAATGCTAGCCCGTTATCAATGGTAGCCAGTCACCGACGCTAGCCAGTCATCAATGGTAGCCACTCATCGACTCTAGCCACTCATCAATGCTGGCCAGTCATCGACACTAACCAGTCATCAATGGTAGCCATTCATCAACGGTAGCCATTCATCAACGCTAACTAATCATCAACGTTAGCGCTTCATAAATGCTAGCCATTCATTATTGGTAACCTTTATCAATTGTAGCCAGTCATCGACGCTTGCCAGCCATAAACGCTAGCCAGCTATCAATGCTAGCCAGCCATCCATAGTAGCCAGTCATCAACGCTAGCGAACCATCAATGCTAGCCAACCATCAACGTTAGCCAGTCATCGAGTGTTTTTAATTGCTTCTGATTTTAAATGAAGGAAAGATAACACTCGCAGTTCTCACGGGCAAATCTATCGAAGTAGTTGTCCGCATTGTCAGAGCTAACAAACATATAGAAACCTACGGTTGATCCCTTCTCCATTTTTTGTACTTCATTGAGTAAACCTTCCTTGTCAAACGTGACATAGTCAGGATCAGGACTATGACGCTTGCGTGTTGGTGTAGCATCAGATTGCTTTGCTACTATAATAAAAGACAAGTCTTAAGTTCATAGACTGTATTGATGCACCATTAGTAAGAATAGTTAAAAGCATATTTCGGAAAAATTCGGGAAAAGTTTATTGTTATCTTCGGTGGTGCTGGTGAACAACCTAGAACCCAGAGCTATTTGCTTCTTTCCGTACGCTGATTCTGAAACCTTGTTTGAATAAGCATGAAAAATTACTCTAATGCACAAAATTGCAGCAATTTCTTTTCTGAGGCGGATTATTATTATTAAGGAATTGGTCAAACGTGTGTTCTTGATTTCAAATTGTCGTAAATGAACCTCGTACCCAGCACCATTTCGCTCTATTGTTGAGCGTGTACTGAAAGAGTCTGGGAATGACTTTGTTAAAGTGAACGGGATGCGTAAAGTATGAAAATCGAGTTTCTTTAAAACATGAAAACATTCGAAAATACATGTTCGAATACACAATCTTAAAAAAAACCTTGAAACTACACGAAGGGTAGTTAACGAAACTTTGACAATATACTTCAAAGTTTTTTTAATTCCTAACAATGTTATGTTTTATTGATTATCTACACACGACGGAGACGAAGATGAAGGTAAGCGTTTGTTTTTCCTAATTAACAGGCCAGTTTTTCTTAGATAATCGATAAGGTCTTGAATTATACTTATTTGAAGAAGAGAATGCAAGTTTGTATAGCTACCTGAAGTTCTTTTTGCTGCGTTCTCCTTTGACTCAAAATATAGAAAAGATCTGTTCTTTTCGTAATTCGATCTGGATTGTCTAAGTCCAAACACCGCAGCTACATCTTTTCCATTCCCAAAACAAGAGTTTTCGATAGACTTTTTGGCCTGGGTATACTCCTTTTTTCTGATTTTTCTTTTCTCATAGTGAGATTTTTTGGGTGTGAGGTATACTTCAGGAATCTTTGTCAATACTGTAGTGAACGGTGTGCTGAACATGTTGTTCCATTCAGGCTGGATTGAATCCAAAACAGATGTAGCAGCAACCTTCATAAAAGGCAATTCATCTCTCGTCTTAGGTAGAGAAACAGTGATTTTAACAGAGTCAGGTGTATGTTTGACAGTTGTTTGAATATGTGCTTGGACATTTGTTATGTCTTCCAGTGGTTTCTTCCTGCGTCTCACGACATTCTTATTCCTGTGTCCTGTTACATCAGGAAATGTACTGCCTTCAGCAAATCTTTTTACACATTCACTACATTCACCAATAGTGTGATTATTTGGATCGCTACCAGAATCCTTCAACGTTTTCAAGCTGTATTTCTCAATAAATGATTGACGGATTTTGCCTATCCAAGCTTTTCTCCTCACAAATTGGATAAGGTCCTTGGACTTCCTTTCAAAATGTACTTTTGACACAACGACTGATGGAAACTTCTCCTTGAAAACTTCAAATCTTTGGTTTGTCTCATGGCGATTAATCTCTTGAAAATTTTTCAATATTTCGGCACGCATAAAGCAGCATTGAAAAAACTTAGCCATTTTTTACTTCGCTTCCTTTTGAAATTTGGCGCTCAGGAAAACACATATTTGATGTATCCTGCTTCGGCTGATTTACGTCATAGATCATGGCGGCGTTCTGCAACGCAAGCGGGAAATGACGGCAATATTACCGACAAGTCGGGATTCTTTATGGAAATGTCGGATTTTTCTGATTGCAGCACTTTCGCATCTGATGAGAAAATATTTTTTTCACTAAAATATCAATTAAATAATACTAATAACATAAAAAGATGTTAAAACACGAAATTACAAACATATTTGGTGAAAAAGTCGTCGAAACAAAAACCGTCAAAACGCACATCGGTGATTATTGACGTCAACGTCGGCATTTTGAAATTCATACATCTTTTTTCTAAATCTCTTAGAACTTTTCTGACGAACTGTGAAGAAAATTCAACTCCATGACCTGCGCTTATACTGCAAACAAAAAAGTAGAAAAAATAGGCACGTCCGTAACTACCCCGAGAGCCAGCCATCAATGGTAGCCAGTCATCAATGGTAACCAGTCATCAACGCTATCCATTCTTCAATGATAGCCAGCCATCAACGCTAGTCGGCCACCAATGGTAGCCAGTCATCAACGCTAGCCAGCCATCACGCTAGCCATTCATCAATGCTAGACAACCATCAACGCTAGACATTCATCAATGGTAGCCAGTATCGACGCTAGCTATTCATCAACGCTAGCCAGCCATCAATGGTAGTCAGGCATCAAAGGTAACCAGTCATCGACGCTAGCCAGACATCAACGCTAGCCAGCCATCAACGTTAGTCAGTCATCAATGGTAGCCATTCATCAACGCTAGCCATTTATCAATGCTAGCCATTCATTAACGTTAACCATTCATCAGTGCTAGCCAGTCTTCAATGCTAGCCATTCATCAATGGTAGTCATTCATCAGTGGTAGCTATTCATCAATTGTAGCCAGTCATCGACGCTAGCCAGTCATCAATGGTAGCCAGTCATCAATGATAGCCAGTCATCAACGCTAGCCAGCCATCAACGACAGCCATTCATCAACGTTAACCAGCCATCAATGCTGGCCAATCATCATTGGTAGCCATTCATCAATGGTAGCCATTCATCAACGCTAACTATTCATAAATGCTAGCCATTCATCAATGGTAGCCATTCATCAACGCTAGCCAGCCATCAATGGTAGCCAGCCATTAACGTTAGCCAGACATCAATGGTAGCCAGCCATCAACGCTACCTAGCCATCAACGTTAACCAGTCATCGACGTTAGCCAGGCATCAATGGTAGCCAGTTATAGGCGCTAGCCAGTCATCGACGTTAGCCAGGCATCAATGGTAGCCAGTTATCGGCGCTAGCCATTCATCAACGCTAACTAGCCATCAATGGTAGTCATTCATCAACGCTAGCCATTCATCAACGCTAGGCAGCCATCAGTGGTAGCCAGCCATCAGTGGTAGCCAGCCATTAACGCTAGTCAGTCATCAATGCTAACCAGTCATCAATGCGCGCCAGCCATCAATGGTAGGCAGTCATCAACGCTAGCAAGCCATCAACGCTAGCCAGCCATCAATGGTAGCCAGTATCGACGCTAGCTATTCATCAACGCTAGCCAGCCATCAATGGCAGTCAGTCATCAAAGTTAACCAATCATCGACGCTAGCCAGCCATCAACGCTAGCCAGCCATCAACGTTAGTCAGTCATCAATGGTAGCCATTCATCAACGCTAGCCATTTATCAATGCTAGCCATTCATTAACGTTAGCCATTCATCAGTGCTAGCCAGTCTTCAATGCTAGCCATTCATCAATGGTAGTCATTCATCAGTGGTAGCTATTCATCAATTGTAGCCAGTCATCGACGCTAGCCAGTCATCAATGGTAGCCAGTCATCAATGATAGCCAGTCATCAACGCTAGCCAGTCGTCAATGGTAGCCAGTCATCGACGCTAGCTAGTCATCAATGCTAGCCCGTTATCAATGGTAGCCAGTCACCGACGCTAGCCAGTCATCAATGGTAGCCACTCATCGACTCTAGCCACTCATCAATGCTGGCCAGTCATCGACACTAACCAGTCATCAATGGTAGCCATTCATCAACGGTAGCCATTCATCAACGCTAACCAATCATCAACGTTAGACCTTCATAAATGCTAGCCATTCATTATTGGTAACCTTTATCAATTGTAGCCAGTCATCGACGCTTGCCAGCCATAAACGCTAGCCAGCTATCAATGCTAGCCAGCCATCCATAGTAGCCAGTCATCAACGCTAGCGAACCATCAATGCTAGCCAACCATCAACGTTAGCCAGTCATCGACGCTAGCCAGTCATCGACGATAGCCAGTCATCAATAGTAGCCAGTCATCCACGCTTGCCTGCTACCAATGGTAGCCCGTCATCGTCGCTAGCCATTCATCAATGGAAGCCAGCCATCAGCGCTAGCCAGCAATCAACGACAGCCATTCATCAATGGTAGCCAGCCATAAATGGTAGCCAGTCATCAACGTTAGCCAGCCATCAACGCTAGCCAGTCATCAATGCTCGCCAGTCATAAATGGCAGTCATTCATCAATGCTAGCCAGTCATCGACGATAGCCAGTCATCAATGGGAGCCAGTCATCAACGCTAGCCTGCTATCAATGGTAGCCCGTCATCGCCGCTAGCCATTCATCAATGGTAGCCAGCCATCAGCGCTAGCCAGCCATCAACGCCAGCCATTCATCAATGGTAGCCATGCACCAATGGTAGCCAGTCATCAACGCTAGCCAGCCATCAACGCTAGCCAGCCATCAACGCTAGCCAGTCATCAATGCTAGCCAGCCATCAACGTTAGTCAGTCATCAATGGTAGCCATTCATCAACGCTAACCATTTATCAATGCTAGCCATTCATTAACGTTAGCCATTCATCAGTGCTAGCCCTTCATCGCCGCTAGCCATTCATCAATGGTAGCCAGCCATCAGCGCTAGCCAGCCATCAACGCCAGCCATTCAACAATGGCAGCCAGCCATAAATGGTAGCCAGTCATCAACGCTCGCCGGCCATCAACGGTCGCCAGCCATCAACGGTAGTCATTCATCAACGCTAGCCAGTCATCAAGGGTAGCCAGTCATCAACGCTCGCCAGCCATCAATGGTAGCCAGTCATCAACGCTAGCCAGCCATCAACGGTAGTCATCCATCATCGCTAGCCAGTCATCAAGGGTAGCCAGTCATCAACGCTCGCAAGTCATCAATGGTAGCCATTTATCAATGGTAGCCAGTCACCGACGCTAGCCAGTCATCAATGGTAGCCACTCATCGACGCTAGCCATTCATCAATGGTAGCCAGTCACAGACGCTATCCAGTCATCAACGGTAGCCTGTCATCAAAGCTCGCCAGTCATCGACACTAACCAGTAATCAATGGTAGCCATTCATCAACGGTAGCCATTCATCAACGCTAACCAATCATCAACGTTAGCCCTTCATAAATGCTAGCCATTCATTATTGGTAACCTTTATCAATTGTAGCCAGTCATCGACGCTAGCCAGTCACCAATGGTAGCCAGTCATCAAAGCGGGCCAGTTATCAACGCTAGCCAGCCATAAACGTTAGCCAGTCATCAATGCTTGCCAGTCATCAATGGCAGTCATTCATCAATGCTAGCCTGTCATCGACGCTAGCCAGTCATCAATGGTAGCCAGTCATCGACGCTAGCCATTCATCAATGGTAGCCAGTCACAGACGCTATCCAGTCATCAACGGTAGCTTGTCATCACAGCTCGCCAGTCATCAACGCTCGTCAGTCATCAATGGTAGGCATTCAACAATGGTAGCCAGTAACAGACGCTAGCCAGTCATCAACGGTACCCATTCATCAACGCTAGCCAGCCATCAACGGTAGTCATCCATCAACCCTAGCCAGTCATCAAGGGTAGCCAGTCATCAACGCTCGCCAGCCATCAATAGTAGCCAGTATTCAACGCTAGCCAGCGATCAACGGTAGTCATCCATCAACTCTAGCCAGTCATCATGGGTAGCCAGTCATCAACGCTCGCAAGTCATCAATGGTAGCCAGTCATCAATTGTAGCCAGTCATCGAAGCTAGCCAGTCATCGACGCTACCAAGTCATCAATGGTAGCCAGTCATCAATGGTAGCCACTCGTCGACGCTAGCCATTCATCAACGTTAGCAATTCATCAATGCTAGTCATTCATTATTGGTAACCTTTATCAATTGTAGCCAGTCATAGACGCTAACCAGCCATAAACGTTAGCCAGCTATCAATGCTAGCCAGCCATCAATAGTAGCCTGTCATCAACGCTAGCCATCCATCAACGTTAGCCAGGCATCAATGCTCGCCAGTCATCGACGCTATCCAGTCATCAATGGTAGCCAGTCATCAATTTTAGCCAGTCATGGACGCTAGGCAGTCATCAACGCTCACCAATCATCAATGTTAGCCATTCATCAACGCTAGCCATTCATCAACGCTAGCCATTCATCAACGCTAGCCATACATAAAAGGTAGGCATTCATCAATGGTAACCATTTATCAATGGTAGCCAGCTATCAACGCTCGCCAGACATCAATGGTAGCCAGTCATCAATGATAGCCAGACAGCATTGGTAGCCAGTCATCAATGGTAGCCGGCCATCAGCGCTAGCCAGCCATCAACGCCATCCATTCATCAATGGTAGCCAGCCATAAATGGTAGCCAGTCATCAACGCTCGCCGGCCATCAACGCTCGCCAGCCATCAACGGTAGTCATCCATCAACGCTAGCCAGTCATCAAGGGTAGCCAGTCATCAACGCTCGCCAGCCATCAATGGTAGCCAGTCATCAACGCTAGCCAGCCATCAACGGTAGTCATCCATCATCGCTAGCCAGTCATCAACGCTCGCAAGTCATCAATGGTAGCCATTTATCAATGGTAGCCAGTCACCGACGCTAGCCAGTCATCAATGGTAGCCACTCATCGACGCTAGCCATTCATCAATGGTAGCCAGTCACAGACGCTATCCAGTCATCAACCGTAGCCTTTCATCAAAGCTCGCCAGTCATCGACACTAACCAGTCATCAATGGTAGCCATTCATCAACGGTAGCCATTCATCAACGCTAACCAATCATCAACGTTAGCCCTTCATAAATGCTAGCCATTCATTATTGGTAACCTTTATCAATTGTAGCCAGTCATCGACGCTAGCCAGTCACCAATGGTAGTCAGTCATCAAAGCTGGCCAGTTATCAACGCTAGCCAGCCATCAACGTTAGCCAGTCATCAATGCTTGCCATTCATCAATGGCAGTCATTCATCAATGCTAGCCTGTCATCGACGCTAGCCAGTCATCAATGGTAGCCAGTCATCGACGCTAGCCATTCATCAATGGTAGCCAGTCACAGACGCTATCCAGTCATCAACGGTAGCCTGTCATCACAGCTCGCCAGTCATCAACGCTCGCCAGACATCAATGGTAGCCATTCAACAATGGTAGCCAGTAACAGACGCTAGCCAGTCATCAACGGTACCCATTCATCAACGCTAGCCAGCCATCAACGGTAGTCATCCATCAACGCTAGCCAGTCATCAGGGGTAGCCAGTCATCGAAGCTAGCCAGTCATTAATGGTAGCCAGTCATCAACGATAGCCAGCCATCAACGCTAGCCAGTCATCAATGCTCGCTAGTCATCAATGGTAGTCATTCATCAATGCTAGCCAGTCACCGAAGATAGCCAGTCATCAATGGTAGCCAGTCATCGACACTAGCTATTCATCAATGGTAGCCAGTCACAGACGCTATCCAGTCATCAACGGTAGCCTGTCATTAAAGCTGGCCAGTTATCAACGCTCGCCAGTCATCAATGGTAGCCATTCAACAATGGTAGCCAGGAACAGACGCTAGCCAGTCATCAATGGTACCCATTCATCAACGCTAGCCATTCATCAACGCTAGCCATTCATAAATGCTTGCCATTCATCAATGGTAACAATTCATCCATTGTAGCCAGTCATCGACGCTAGCCAGCCATAAACGCTAGCCAACTATCAATGCTAGCCAGCCATCAATAGTAGGCAGTCATCAACGATAACCAGCCATCAACGTTAGCCAGTCATCAATGGTAGCCACTCATCGACGCTAGCCATTCATCAACGTTAGCAATTCATCAATGCTAGTCATTCATTATTGGTAACCTTTATCAATTGTAGCCAGTCATAGACGCTAACCAGCCATAAACGCTAGCCAGCTATCAATGCTAGCCAACCATCAATAGTAGCCTGTCATCAACGCTAGCCATCCATCAACGTTAGCCAGGCATCAATGCTCGCCAGTCATCGACGCTATCCAGTCATCAATGGTAGCCAGTCATCAAGTTTAGCCAGACATCGACGCTAGCCAGTCATCAACGCTCGCCAATCATCAATGTTAGCCATTCATCAACGCTAGCCATTCATCAACGCTAGCCATACATAAAAGGTAGCCATTCATCAATGGTAACCATTTATCAATGGTAGCCAGCTATCTCAAACCAACGCTCGCCAGACATCAATGGTAGCCAGTCATCAATGATATCCAGACAGCATTGGTAGCCAGTCATCAATGGTAGCCGGCCATCAGCGCTAGCCAGCCATCAACGCCAGCCATTCATCAATGGTAGCCAGTCATCAACGCTCGCCGGCCATCAACGCATGCCAGCCATCAACGGTAGTCATCCATCAACGCTAGCCAGTCATCAAGGGTAGCCAGTCATCAACGCTCGCCAGCCATCAATGGTAGCCAGTCATCAAGGCTAGCCAGCCATCAACAGTAGTCATCCATCATCGCTAGCCAGTCATCAACGCTCGAAAGTCATCAATGGTAGCCATTTATCAATGGTAGCCAGTCACCGACGCTAGCCAGTCATCAATGGTAGCCACCCATCGACGCTAGCCATTCATCAATGGTAGCCAGTCACAGACGCTATCCAGTCATCAACGGTAGCCTGTCATCAATGGTAGCCAGTCATCAACGCTAGCCAGCCATCAATGGTAGCCATTCATCAACGCTAGCCAGCCATCAATGGTAGCCAGCCATTAACGTTAGCCAGCCATAAATGGTAGCCAGTCATCAACGCTAGCCATTCATCAACACTAGCCATACATAAATGCTAGCCATTCATCAATGGTAACCATTTATCAATTGTAGCCAGTCATCGATGCTAGCCAGCCATAAACGTTAGCCAGTCATCAATGCTCGCCAGTCATCGACGCTAGCCAGTCATCAATTGTAGCCAGTCATCGACGCTAGCCAGTCACCAATGGTAGCCAGTCATCGACACTAGCCATTCATCAATGGTAGCCAGTCACAGACGCTATCCAGTCATCAACGGTAGCCTGTCATCAAAGCTGGCCAGTTAACAACGCTCGCCAGTCATCAATGGTAGCCATTCAACAATGGTAGCCAGGAACAGACGCTAGCCAGTCATCAATGGTACCCATTCATCCATTGTAGCCAGTCATCGACGCTAGCCAGCCATAAACGCTAGCCAACTATCAATGCTAGCCAGCCATCAATAGTAGGCAGTCATCAACGCTAACCAGCCATCAACGTTAGCCAGTCATCAATGCTAGCCAGTCATCGACGCCACCAAGTCATCAATGGTAACCAGTCATCTATGGTAGCCACTCATCGACGCTAGCCATTCATCAACGTTAACAATTCATCAATGCTAGTCATTCATTATTGGTAACCTTTATCAATTGTAGCCAGTCATAGACGCTAACCAGCCATAAACGCTAGCCAGCTATCAATGCTAGCCAGCCATCAATAGTAGCCTGTCATCAACGCTAGCCAACCATCAACGTTAGCCAGGCATCAATGCTCGCCAGTCATCGACGCTATCCAGTCATCAATTGTAGCCAGTCATCGACGCTAGCCAGACATCAACGCTGACCAATCATCAATGTTAGCCATTCATCAACGCTAGCCATTCATCAACGGTAGCCATTCATCAACGCTAGCCATACATAAAAGGTAGCCATTCGTCAATGGTAACCATTTACCAATGGTAGCCAGCTATCAATGCTCGCCAGACATCAATGGTAGCCAGTCATCAATGATAGCCAGACAGCATTGGTAGCCAGTCATCAATGGTAGCCAGTCATCAACGGTAGCCAGCTATCAATGGTAGCCAGACATTAACGCTAGCCAGTCATCAATCCTAGCCAGCTATCAACGCTAGCCAGCCATCAACGTTAGTCAGTCATCAATGGTAGCCATTCATCAACGCTAGCCATTTATCAATGCTAGCCATTCATTAACGTTATCCATTCATCAGTGCTAGCCAGTCTTCAATGCTAGCCATTCATCAATGGTAGTCATTAATCAGTGGTAGCTATTCATCAATTGTAGCCAGCCATCGACGCTAGCCAGTCATCAATGGTAGCCAGTCATCAATGATAGCAAGTCATCAACGCTAGCCAGCCATCAACGATAGCCATTCATCAACACTAACCAGACATCAATGCTAGCCAGTCATCAATGGTAGCCATTCATCAATGGTAGCCATTCATCAACGCTAACTATTCATAAATGCTAGCCAGTCATCAATGGTAGCCAGTCATCAATGCTAGCCAGCCATCAATGGTAGCCAGCCATTAACGTTAGCCAGCCATAAATGGTAGCCAGTCATCAACGCTAGCCATTCATCAACACTAGCCATACATAAATGCTAGCCATTCATCAATGGTAACCATTTATCAATTGTAGCCAGTCATCGATGCTAGCCAGCCATAAACGTTAGCCAGTCATCAATGCTCGCCAGTCATCGACGCTAGCCAGTCATCAATTGTAGCCAGTCATCGACGCTAGCCAGTCATCAATGGTAGCCAGTCATCAACACTAGCCAGCCATCAACGCTAGCCAGCCATCAAAGCTAGCGAGTCATCAATGGTAGTCAGTCATCAATAGTAGCCAGTCATGGACGCCAGCCATTCATCAATGGTAGCCAGCCATCAACGCTAGCCAGTCATCAAAGCTCGCCAGTCATCAATGGTAGTCATTCATCAATGCTAGCCAGTCACCGACGATAGCCAGTCATCAATGGTAGCCAGTCATCGACGCTAGCCAATCATCAATGGTAGCCAGTCACAGACGCTATCCAGTCATCAACGGTAGCCTGTCATCAAAGCTCGCCAGTTATCAACGCTCGCCAGTCATCAATGGTAGCCATTCAACAATGGTAGCCAGGAACTGACGCTAGCCAGTCATCAATGGTACCCATTCATCAACGCTAGCCATTCATCAACGCTAGCCATTCATAAATGCTTGCCATTCATCAATGGTAACCATTCATCCATTGTAGCCAGTCATCGACGCTAGCCAGCCATAAACGCTAGCCAACTATCAATTCTAGCCAGCCCTCAATAGTAGGCAGTCATCAACGCTAACCAGCCATCAACGTTAGCCAGTCATCAATGCTAGCCAGTCATCGACGCCACCAAGTCATCAATGGTAGCCAGTCATCAACGCTAGCCAGCCATCAACGTTAGCCAGTCATCAATGCTAGCCAGTCATCGACGTTACCAAGTCATCAATGGTAGCCAGTCATCAATGGTAGCCACTCATCGACGCTAGCCATTCATCAACCTTAGCAATTCATCAATGCTAGTCATTCATTATTGGTAACCTTTATCACTTGTGGCCAGTCATAGACGCTAGCCAGCCATAAACGCTAGCCAGCTATCAATGCTAGCCAGCCATCAATAGTAGCCTGTCATCAACGCTAGCCAACCATCAACGTTAGCCAGACATCAATGCTCGCCAGTCATCGACGCTATCCAGTCATCAATGGTAGCCAGTCATCAATTGTAGCCAGTCATCGACGCTAGCCAGTCACCAACGCTCGCCAGTCATCAATTTTAGCCATTCATCAACGCTAGCCATTCATCAACGCTAGCCATTCATCAACGCTAGCCATACATAAAAGGTAGCCATTCATCAATGGTAACCATTTATCAACGGTAGCCAGCTATCAATGGTAGCCAGACATTAACGCTAGCCAGTCATCAATGCTAGCCAGCTATCACCGCTAGCTAGCCATTAACGTTAGTCAGTCATCAATGGTAGCCATTCATCAACGCTAGCCATTTATTAATGCTAGCCATTCATTAACGTTAGCCATTCATCAGTGCTAGCCAAGTCTTCAATGCTAGCCATTCATCAATGGTAGTCATTCATCAGTGGTAGCTATTCATCAATTGTAGCCAGCATCGACGCTAGCCAGTCATCAATGGTAGCCCAGTCATCAATGATAGCCAGTCATCAACGCTAGCCAGCCATCAACGATAGCCATTCATCAACGCTAACCAGCCATCATGCTAGCCAGTCATCAATGGTAGCCATTCATCAATGGTAGCCATTCATCCAGCGCTAACTATTCATAAATGCTTGCCAGTCATCAATGGTAGCCAGTCATCAACGCTAGCCATTCATCAAACACTAGCCATACATAAATGCTAGCCATTCATCAATGGTAACCATTTATCAATTGTAAGCAGTCATCAATGCTAACCAGCCATAAAAGTTAGCCAGTCATCAATGCTCGCCAGTCATCGACGCTAGCCAGTCATCAATGGTACCCAGTCATCAACACTAGCCAGCCATCAACGCTAGCCAGCTATCAACGCTAGCGAGCCATCAATGGTGGTCAGTCATCAATGGTAGCCAGTCATGGACGCCAGCCATTCATCCAATGGCAGCCAGCCATCAACGCTTGCCAGTCATCAATGGTAGTCAGTCATCAACGCTAGCCAGCTGTAAATGGGTAGCCCGTCATCGACGCTAGCCATTGATCAATGGTAGCCAGCCATCCAGCGCTAGCCAGCCATCAACCGCCAGCCATTCATCAATGGTAACCAGGCATAAATGGTAGCCAGTCATCAACGCTCGCCGGCCATCAACGCTAGCCAGTCATCAACGCTGGCCAGTCATCAATGTTAGCCATTAATCAACGCTAGCCATACATAAATGCTAGCCATTCATCAATGGTAACCATTTATCAATGGTAGGCAGCTATCAACGCTCGCCAGACATCAATGGTAGCCAGTCATCAACGGTAGCCTGTCATCAAAGCTCGCCAGTCATCGACACTAACCAGTAATCAATGGTAGCCCATTCATCACGGTAGCCATTCATCAACGCTAACCAATCATCAACGTTAGCCCTTCATAAATGCTAGCCATTCATTATTGGTAACCTTTATCAATTGTAGCCAGTCATCGACGCTAGCCAGTCACCAATGGTAGCCAGTCATCAAAGCTGGCCAGTTATCAACGCTAGCCAGCCATAAACGTTAGCCAGTCATCAATGCTTGCCAGTCATCAATGGCAGTCATTCAATCAATGCTAGCCTGTCATCGACGCTAGCCAGTCATCAATGTAGCCAGTCATCGACGCTAGCCATTCATCAATGGTAAGCAGTCACAGACGCTATCCAGTCATCAACGGTAGCCTGTCATCACAGCTCGCCAGTCATCAACGCTCGTCAGTCATCAATGGTAGGCATTCAACAATGGTAGCCAGTAACAGACGCTAGCCAGTCATCAACGGTACCCATTCATCAACGCTAGCCAGTCATCAACGGTAGTCATCCATCAACGCTAGCCAGTCATCAAGGGTAGCCAGTCATCAACGCTCGCCAGCCATCAATAGTAGCCAGTATTCAACGCTAGCCAGCGATCAACCGGTAGTCATCCATCAACGCTCGCAAGTCATCAATGGTAGCCAGTCATCAATTGTAGCCAGTCATCGAAGCTAGCCAGTCATTAATGGTAGCCAGTCATCAACGCTAGCCAGCATCAACGCTAGCCAGTCATCAATGCTCGCCAGTCATCAATGGTAGTCATTCATCAATGCTAGCCAGTCACCGACGATAGCCATTCATCAATGGTAGCCAGTCATCGACACTAGCCATTCATCAATGGTAGCCAGTCACAGACGCTATCCAGTCATCAATGGTAGCCTGTCATCACAGCTGGCCAGTTATCAACTCTTGCCAGTCATCAATGGTAGCCATTCAACAATGGTAGCCAGGAACAGACGCTAGCCAGTCATCAATGGTACCCATTCATCAACGCTAGCCATTCATCAACGCTAGCCATTCATAAATGCTTGCCGTTCATCAATGGTAACCATTCATCCATTGTAGCCAGTCATCGACGCTAGCCAGCCATAAACGCTAGCCAACTATCAATGCTAGCCAGCCATCAACAGTAGGCAGTCATCACCGCGAACCAGCCATCAACGTTAGCCAGTCATCAATGCTAGCCAGTCATCGACGCTACCAAGTCATCAATGGTAGCCAGTCATCAATGGTAGCCACTCGTCGACGCTAGCCATTCATTCAACGTTAGCAATTCATCAATGCTAGTCATTCATTATTGGTAACCTTTATCAATTGTAGCCAGTCATAGACGCTAACCAGCCATAAACGCTAGCCAGCTATCAATGCTAGCCAGCCATCAATAGTAGCCTGTCATCAACGCTAGCCATCCATCAACGTTAAGCCAGGCATCAATGCTCGCCAGTCATCGACGCTAGCCAGTCATCAACGCTCACCAATCATCAATGTTAGCCATTCCATCAACGCTAGCCATTCATTCAACGCTAGCCATTCATCAACGCTAGCCATTCATCAACGCTAGCCATACATAAAAGGTAGCCATTCATCAATGGTAACCATTTATCAATGGTAGCCAGCTATCAACGCTCGCCAGACATCAATGGTAGCCAGTCATCAATGATAGCCAGACCAGCATTGGTAGCCAGTCATCAACGCTCGCCGGCCATCAACGCTCGCCAGCCATCAACGGTAGTCATCCATCAACGCTAGCCAGTCATCAAGGGTAGCCAGTCATCAACGCTCGCGAGCCATCAATGGTAGCCAGTCATCAACGCTAGCCAGCCATCAACGGTAGTCCATCCATCATCGCTAGCCAGTCATCAACGCTCGCAAGTCATCAATGGTAGCCATTTATCAATGGTAGCCAGTCACCGACGCTAGCCAGTCATCAATGGTAGCCACTCATCGACGCTAGCCATTCATCAATGGTAGCCAGTCACAGACGCTATCCAGTCATCAACCGTAGCCTTTCATCAAAGCTCGCCAGTCATCGACACTAACCAGTCATTAATGGTAGCCATTCATCAACGGTAGCCATTCATCAACGCTAACCAATCATCAACGTTAGCCCTTCATAAATGCTAGCCATTCATTATTGGTAACCTTTATCAATTGTAGCCAGTCATCGACGCTAGCCAGTCACCAATGGTAGCCAGTCATCAAAGCTGGCCAGTTATCAACGCTAGCCAGCCATCAACGTTAGCCAGTCATCAATGCTTGCCATTCATCAATGGCAGTCATTCATCAATGCTAGCCTGTCATCGACGCTAGCCAGTCATCAATGGTAGCCAGTCATCGACGCTAGCCATTCATCAATGGTAGCCAGTCACAGACGTTATCCAGTCATCAACGGTAGCCTGTCATCACAGCTCGCCAGTCATCAACGCTCGCCAGACATCAATGGTAGCCATTCAACAATGGTAGCCAGTAACAGACGCTAGCCAGTCATCAACGGTACCCATTCATCAACGCTAGCCAGCCATCAACGGTAGTCATCCATCAACGCTAGCCAGTCATCAAGGGTAGCCAGTCATCGAAGCTAGCCAGTCATTAATGGTAGCCAGTCATCAACGATAGCCAGCCATCAACGCTAGCCAGTCATCAATGCTCGCTAGTCATCAATGGTAGTCATTCATCAATGCTAGCCAGTCACCGACGATAGCCAGTCATCAATGGTAGCCAGTCATCGACACTAGCCATTCATCAATGGTAGCCAGTCACAGACGCTATCCATCATCAACGGTAGCCTGTCATCAAAGCTGGCCAGTTATCAACGCTCGCCAGTCATCAATGGTAGCCATTCAAACAATGGTAGCCAGGAACAGACGCTAGCCAGTCATCAATGGTACCCATTCATCAACGCTAGCCATTCTTCACGCTAGCCATTCATAAATGCTTGCCATTCATCAATGGTACCCATTCATCAACGCTAGCCAGTCATCAAAGCTGGCCAGTTATCAACGCTAGCCCAGCCATCAACGTTAGCCAGTCATCAATGCTTGCCATTCATCAATGGCAGTCATTCATCAATGCTAGCCTGTCATCGACGCTAGCCAGTCATCAATGGTAGCCCAGTCATCAACGCTAGCCATTCATCAATGGTAGCCAGTCACAGACGCTATCCAGTCATTCAACGGTAGCCTGTCATCACAGCTCGCCAGTCATCAACGCTCGCCAGACATCAATGGTAGCCATTCAACAATGGTAGCCAGCAACAGACGCTAGCCAGTCATCAACGGTAACCCATTCATCAACGCTAGCCAGCCATCAAGGGTAGTCATCCATCAACGCTAGCCAGTCATTCAAGGGTAGCCAGTCATCGAAGCTAGCCAGTCATTAATGGTAGCCAGTCATCAACGATAGCAAGCCATCAACGCTAGCCAGTCATCAATGCTCGCTAGTCATCAATGGTAGTCATTCATCAATGCTAGCCAGTCACCGACGATAGCCAGTCATCAAATGGTAGCCAGTCATTGACACTAGCCATTCATCAATGGTAGCCAGTCACAGACGCTATCCAGTCATCAACGGTAGCCTGTCATCAAAGCTGGCCAGTTATCAACGCTCGCCAGTCATCAATGGTAGCCATTCAACAATGGTAGCCAGGAACAGACGCTAGCCATTCATCAACGCTAGCCATTCATAAATTCTTGCCATTCATCAATGGTAACAATTCATCCATTGTAGCCAGTCATCGACGCTAGCCAGCCATAAACGCTAGCCAACTATCAATGCTAGCCAGCCATCAATAGTAGGCAGTCATCAACGCTAACCAGCCATCAACGTTAGCCAGTCATCAATGCTAGCCAGTCATCGACGCTACCAAGTCATCAATGGTAGCCAGTCATGAATGGTAGCCACTCATCGACGCTAGCCATTCATCAACGTTAGCAAATTCATCAATGCTAGTCATTCATTATTGGTAACCTTTATCAATTTTAGCCAGTCATAGACGCTAACCAGCCATAAACGCTAGGCCAGGCTATCAATGCTAGCCAACCAATCAATAGTAGCCTGTCATCAATGCTAGCCATCCATCAACGTTAGCCAGGCATCAATGCTCGCCAGTCATCGACGCTATCCAGTCATCAATGGTAGCCAGTCGTCAATTTTAGCCAGACATCGACGCTAGCCAGTCATCAACGCTCGCCAATCATCAATGTTAGCCATTCATCAACGCTAGCCATTCATCAACGCTAGCCATTCATCAACTCTAGCCATACATAAAAAGGGTAGCCATTCATCAATGGTAACCATTTATCAACGGTAGCCAGCTATCAACGCTAGCCAGTCATCATGGGTAGCCAGTCATCAACGCTCGCCAGCCATCAATGGTAGCCAGTCATCAAGGCTAGCCAGCCATCAACGGTAGTCATCCATCATCGCTAGCCAGTCATCAACGCTCGAAAGTCATCAATGGTAGCCATTTATCAATGGTAGCCAGTCACCGACGCTAGCCAGTCATCAATGGTAGCCACCCATCGACGCTAGCCATTCATCAATGGTGGCCAGTCACAGACGCTATCCAGTCATCAACGGTAGCCTGTCATCAATGGTAGCCAGTCATCAACGCTAGCCAGCCATCAATGGTAGCCATTAATCAACGCTAGCCAGCCATCAATGGTAGCCAGCCATTAACGTTAGCCAGCCATAAATGGTAGCCAGTCATCAACGCTAGCCATTCATCAACACTAGCCATACATAAATGCTCCGCCACGTCATCGACGCTAGCCAGTCATCAATTGTAGCCAGTCATCGACGCTAGCCAGTCATCAATGGTTGCCAGTCATCGACACTAGCCATTCATCAATGGTAGCCAGTCACAGACGCTATCCAGTCACCAACGGTAGCCTGTCATCAAAGCTGGCCAGTTATCAACGCTCGCCAGTCATCAATGGTAGCCATTCAACAATGGTAGCCAGGAACAGACGCTAGCCAGTCATCAATGGTACCCATTCATCCATTGTAGCCAGTCATCGACGCTTAGCCAGCCATAAACGCTAGCCAACTATCAATGCTAGCAGCCATCAATAGTAGGCAGTCATCAACGCTTACCAAGCCATCAACGTTAGCCAGTCATCAATGCTAGCCAGTCATCGACCGCCACCAAGTCATCAATGCTAACCAGTCATCTATGGTAGCCACTCATCGACGCTAGCCATTCATCAACGTTAACAATTCATCAATGCTAGTCATTCATTATTGGTAACCTTTATCAATTGTAGCCAGTCATAGACGCTAACCAGCCATAAACGCTAGCCAGCTATCAATGCTAGCCAGCCATCAATAGTAGCCTGTCATCAACGCTAGCCAACCATCAACGTTAGCCAGGCATCAATGCTCGCCAGTCATCGACGCTATCCAGTCATCAATGGTAGCCAGTCATCAATTGTAGCCAGTCATCGACGCTAGCCAGTCATCAACGCTGACCAATCATCAATGTAGCCATTCATCAACGCTAGCCATTCATCAACGGTAGCCATTCATCAACGCTAGCCATACATAAAAGGTAGCCATTCGTCAATGGTAACCAATTTACCAATGGTAAGCCAGCTATCAATGCTCGCCAGACATCAACGGTAGCCAGTCATCAATGATAGCCAGACAGCATTGGTAGCCAGTCATCAAATGGTAGCCAGTCATCAACGGTAGCCAGCTATCAATGGTAGCCAGACAATAACGCTAGCCAGTCATCAATCCTAGCCAGCTATCAACGCTAAGCCAGCCATCAACGTTAGTCAGTCATCAATGGTAGCACATTCATCAACGCTAGCCATTTATCAATGCTAGCCATTCATTAACGTTATCCATTCATCCAGTGCTAGCCAGTCTTCAAGTGCTAGCATTCATCAATGGTAGTCCATTACATCAGTGGTAGCTATTCATCAATTGTAGCCAGCCATCGACGCTAGCCAGTCATCAATGGTAGCCAGTCATCAATGATAGCCAGTCATCAACGCTAGCCAGCCATTCAACGATAGCCATTCATCAACACTAACCAGACATCAATGCTAGCCAGTCATCAATGGTAGCCATTCATCAATGGTAGCCATTCATCAATGGTAAGCCATTCATCAACGCTAACTATTCATAAATGCTAACCAGTCATCAATGGTAGCCAGTCATCAACGCTAGCCAGCCATCAATGGTAGCCAACCATTAACGTTTAGCCAGCCATAAATGGTAGCCAGTCATCAACGCTAGCCATTCATCAACACTAGCCATACATAAATGCTAGCCATTCATCAAATGGTAACCATTTATCAATTGTAGCCAGTCATCGATGCTAGCCAGACATAAACGTTAGCCAGTCATCACATGCTCGCCAGTCATCGACGCTAGCCAGTCATCAATTGTAGCCAGTCATCGACGCTAGCCAGTCATCAAATGTAGCCAGTCATCAACACTAGCCAGCCATCAACGCTAGCCAGCCATCAAAGCTAGCGGAGTCATCAATGGTAGTCAGTCATCAATAGTAGCAGTCATGGACGCCAGCCATTCATCAATGGTAGCCAGCCATCAACGCTAGCCAGTCATCAAAAGCTCGCCAGTCATCAATGGTAGTCATTATGCTAGCCAGTCACCGACTTATAGCCAGTATCAATGGATAGCCAGTCATCGACGCTAGACATTCATCAATGGTAGCCAGTCACAGACGCCTATCCAGCATCATAACGGTAGCCTGTCATCAAAGCTGGCCAGTTATCAACGCTCCCAGTCATCAATGGTAGCATTCAACAATGGTAGCCAGGAACTATCTTCTCTTT